>RJWM01031534.1:0-22328 GCA_004363535.1 Dasyprocta punctata | reverse complement strand
CGTCAGCGATACATCATCTGGGGTGGGGTTGTGTAATATGCGGAAGCAGGATATGGTCGCCATCTTGGCTTACTCGATGGGAGGGGTAATCTAGCTCAGGCTTTGCTCCTTCCCCAAGGCCTCGCTTACACTCCGTCCGGCCTACAGTTGCTGCGTCCCACATGCCCAAGGTGACCTTTTATGTGGCTCCCCACAATGATGTCATAGGCCAGAACAAATAATTCTCGAGGTAAGTGGTAATATTAATTATTAAACATAAAAGGAGAACCAAGTTAATTAGAAAACAATACAAAAGACAGAATTAATAAAAGAATTGATTCTTTCAATAAGCCAATAAAGTGTTTAATTTAGATAATTTTGAAAATGAGAAAATGGTTGTAATTTATAAGATGATATCATATAAAGTTCTATAGCAATTACACTTTAATATATGAATGAAACATACAGGATTACAAGAACATAGGAACTATTATCGTTGATTAAAAAAGGGAAGTTGGAATGGATTTCGAGCTATAAAGAAAGTTGAAAAGAAAGTAGCATAAGTATCAGTGAAAATCGGTTGTGAGGTGACTTTAATGTTCTTTAAACCTTTAGTAAACGGGGCACATGGGAGGGGTGCCTGTAGCTGTGCCAGGCTCCTTAAGCACATGTGTTGTCTTTGTGCACTGTGACCAGTAGCCTGCTCCTTGGTTCAAGACTTCAGCGTCTTTTCTGGAGCCAGGAACGATTTCAGAGAAAGCAAACTGCATTTCTTCCAAGCTCCAGGCCAAAGTGAGTGGTCACAGGAAAATAAACAGTGAACGTAATGGAGTCTAAGCCTCGCAGGACCCTGGTGTGAGGTTGGCTTCATGCCTTGTATAATCCAGCTATTCAAGTTAGCGTGCAATCATTTGCATCTCATTAGTAATAGAGCTACCTTTCTTAGCCTTTCAAAAACTGAAACAGTTCTTCACTCAAAAGATTTTTTTTAGCCACATCTATTATAACTTCTCTGAGACAAAAAAAGAGAACGGCTGTGGGCTACCCCAGGACCACCTGCATCAACAGGACTCTCTGTGTCATTCATCAGTGTAAGACAAGAAGAAGCTGCTGCTAGGATCTGGAAATACAGATCGTATTTCTAGGGTAGGTGAAGAATGAAAGAAACCCTGAACACAAAATATACATGTATTATCAATCTAGTATTTTCAAAATTCAAACTAAAATACAAATGAGCAGAACATATTCCAAACGGTGTTTGACAAAAACAACATTAAATAGACATAGCAGTATAGTCCTCAAAATGATGCACATCAGACAAAAATTAGCTGCTCTCAAATGCATTATAAATTGCAAAATATGAACTAAACTCAAAAGAGTTTATAACAATTTTTAAAAGGTGGAAACTATCCTGAAGAGATGTGCTTAAAATGATACAAGATTAATTATAAGAGGATAACTATGTTCCATAAAGCATATGAAAGCAATAATAAAAGAAGGTCCCCCAATTGAGCGTCTGTACCTGTTACTGCTGATTCATAGCACGCTGTCCAAATCAGTGGCATAAGCAACAAACATGTTTGCAGATGTAATGGTCAGGAATGCAAAGAGACTGCAGATATGATCCATCTATCTTCTGTCACTGAGAAGATCTGTTTCTTACTCTATTCAGTCTATTAAAACAAAATACCTCAAAGTGGATGGTTATCAACAAGACAAGTTTGTTTCTCACCATGCTAGAGGGTAGAAGTACAAGGTCAGGTTTTCAGGATAGTGGAGTTCTGCTTGGAGCTCTTCTGCTAGAGATTGTTGACTTCTCTTGGTATCCTCACATGGCAGAGAAAGGGAGAAAAACGGAGAGACAGAGAGGAGATCCTGGTCTCCATTTTATAAGAGCACTAATTCCATTCATGAAGACTTCATTCTTATGACCTAATTACCTTCCCAAAATGCAAGGTCAGACACTATCACAATAGGACTTAGGATTTCAGTATGTGAATTTTGAATGAGCACAAAAATTTGGTCTATAATCTGAATGGCTGTTCATTCATGCCCTTGGTACCAACCATACTAAGAAGGGGAATATCTGGGTCAAATGGAACCTCTTGTCTTACTTTGTTGAGGAATCTCCACACTGATTTTCACAGAAGTTGCACCAGTCTACACTCCCAATAACAGTAGAGAAGGGTTCCTTTTTTCCCCAAAGCCCCTCCAGCATTTGTTACTAGTTGATTTCTTGATGATAATCATTCTTTCTGGAGTGAGAGCAAATCTCAGCATTGTTTTAATTTACTGATCTCAATCTGATAAAAGCCAGCTATGACAAACTAATAGCCAACTTCATACTAAATGGTCAAAGACTGAAAGTTTTCACTATAAAATCAAGAACAAGACTGGATTTGATGACTAGTGATACTGAACATTTTTTTTAACATGTTTATTTGCCATTTGTACTTCATCATCTGAGAAGTGTCTGTTCGTGTCAGATGCCCAATTTTGGACTGGATCTGTAAATTTGGGGGGTCCAATATTTTTGAGTTCTTTATATGTTCTAGATATTAATCCTTTGTCTGAGAAAAACTGCCTAGATTTTTTTTCCATTCTGTGGGTTGTCTTTTCACTCTGTTGGCGATTTTTATTGCTGTGCAAAAGCTTCTTAATGAGATCCCAGTTATTGATTCTTTGTAATATTTCCCATGTGACTGGAGTTTCATTCATGAAGTCTTTGTCTACACCTGTGTTTTCAGGAGTTCTACCTATTCTCTCTCCCAGCAGGTTTAGTGCTTCTCTTTTAAAATTTAGATCTTTAACCCATTTAGTTGAGTGCACGATGGTGGACATGGGTCTAGTTTTAGTCTTTGGCTTGTGGAAAGTCAGTTTTTCAAGCACCATTTATTGAGGAAGCTTTCTTCCAGTGAATATGTTTGGATCCTTTTTCTGTCCAAGTCAGAGCTGAACACTGTGCTGGGTAACACTGCCAAGACTCTGCTAGGATTAGTTCTGGGTCTGGGGCTGATCTTCACCTCCAGATGTGGGGCTGGGGCCAGAGTCTTCAGCCGGTAACTTTCTGTAGGTTCCTCAGAGCCCCATTCGCGTCTCTTTACCCTGTTTATCTCGGCTTCCTTCTCCCATCAGCCGTGGCACTCTCGGACAGAGACAGCCCAGGTTGCTCCCATGCATAGCTTGATCCTCCGGTCCTCGCACAGCCTCCCGTGTTCACACGTTTATCCTTTCACCTGCTTGTCACGGGGTGTGGGTGTGGTTCTGTTGCCGCCATGGAGACAGTCCTAGGTGGTTCAGTCCCCTTTGATCTCCTCTCCAATGAGGCAGGTGTTGATCCCCACACACTGCTCTGCAGGGGCCCAAAGCTACTTAAATCCCTTGCATCTGTGTTCCTCTCTCAAGCCGCTGCTCAGCAGCAGGAAAAGTCCCGCTGGTCCACTCACTGTGGCTCCTAACCTTGTTGTCACTAGGCGTTCTAGTTAGCCACTATGACACAGGATGGAACAAAACAAAACGCAACATAGCACAACAAAACGAAACAAGCACAACACAACAAAACATGAAATCTGGTGGCCCTCTGGGAGGGAGCAGTTTTCTGGTCACTTGCCCTGTGTGTGCTACCAACATTTGCTGCTGGACTCCGTGTCCTCTACTGTGGAGGACGGCAGAAGTGGTGAGTGCACTTAGGTCCCGAGTCTATCCCATGTGGCCTGACTTAGCCACACTACTGTAGTCCATCAGTCTTCTGGGAGCGTCCCACAGTGAAGCTCCTGTGTGTAGGCAGCTGCTCCACGGCAGCCCCGTGGGCTGGTTTGCAGTTTTATAGAATCCTATGTCTATGTTTTGTTTGACCTGCAAGTCTCTTTGGATTGAAATTGGCCCCAGGATGAATGTCCCTCCCTTTCTTTAAGTTGCGGTGGTGTTAGCTCACTTTGTCTGAGTGGCACCAACATGGCCTCCTCTGTTCAGCCAAGTCGAATCCCCTTTCACTTCCTCTTGGTTATATATGCAGAAGTGGAATCCCTGGATTGTGTAGTAATCTATTGGCAGTTTTCTGAGGAACTTCTATACCGTTCCCCATAATGTTCTCCTGATTTTCATTTCCATTAAATGTATATGAGTTCCTTTTGGTCCATATCTTCACCAGTATCTTGTTTTTGATTTGTTTTTTAATAATGGTGATTCTAACTGGAATGCAGTGGTATCTCCTTGGTGTTTTGGTTGCATTTCCCTGCTGGCTAATGATATCAAACATTTTTCATGTTGTTTTGCCATTTGTATTTCCTCTTCTGAGCTGATTAGACCTTTTTCTCATTTTTAAATTGGATCGTTTGACTTTGTTAAGTTTTTTGACTCTCTTATATATTCTGGATTTTAATTTGTCAGTTGGGCAGTTGGTGAAGCTGTGTCTCCTGTGCTGTAGCTGTCTTCACTTTCTTTCCTCAGTGGTGTAGAAGTTTTTAGTTTGATTAAACCCCATTTGTCTTTTTTTACTTTTGTTTACTATGCTTTAAGAATCATCTTTATTTTATTTTATTTTTTTATTTATATTTTTGCGGCACCAGGGATTGAACTCACAACCTCATGCCTGCAAGACAGGCACTTAAGCCACTGAGCCAAATTCCCAGCCCTAGTTTTTTGAGGCAGGGTCGCACTATGTAGCTCAGGCCAGCATTGTGCTCGCGTTGTAGCCCAAGCTGGCCACGAACTCACAACGCTCCTCCTTCCTCAGCCTTCCGAGTGCTGGGATTAAAGGCGTGCGCCACCACGCCCGGCTAAGAATCATCTTTCAAAAAAGTGTTCCCTATACTGATGCCTTGAAATGTTCCTCTGTGTTTTCTCCTACTATTTTAGAATTTTGAGGGTCACATTTAGGGCTCTTGTTCATTTTGAGTTGATTTCTTTGTGCAAGATGGGAGGTAGGGGTTGAGTTTCAACCACGTGCATGTGGGTATCAAGTTTTCCAGCACCATTTGTTGAAGAGGCCTTTCTTTGTCCAGTAAATGCTTTTAGCACCTCTGTTGTAGGTGTGTGGGTTTACTTCAGACTCCTGTATATATTCCACTGCTCAGTGTGTGTTTTTATGCCAACACGGTGACGTTTTAGTTACTTGTTTTTGTAGCTTGTTTCAGAATCAGGCACTGTGACACCTACGACTTTGCTTTGTGCGTGTATGTGCGCATGGGTGTGTGTGTGAGGTGATTCAGGGCCTTTTGTACTTAAATATGAATTTTAGGATTGTCTTTCCAGTTCTGTGAAGAATGTCACTGGAATTTTGATGGAGATTATATTGAATATCTAAATCTTATAGGGTCATTTTAACCGTATCTTTTCTTCTAATCTGTCAGCATTTTAGGTTTCTTTACCATTTTCAATATCATTTACCAGTGTTTTGTGATTTTCATTGTAGATGTCTTTCACTTTCTTTATTAAATTTGCTCTTAGTTTTGTAACTATTGTAAATAAGACAGTTTAATGATTTCATTCTCACGAAGTTTCTTATTGATGTAGGAAATACTACTGAAGTTAATATGTTCATTTTGCATCCTGCAACTTGACTGAATTCATATGTCAGTTCTAATACTCTTTTGATTGATTCTTTAGGCTTTTCCATATATTGGAACATATCTGCAAGTATAAATCATTTTACTTCTTCCCTTTCTCTTTTTATGTCTTTAATTCTTTCTTTTCCTAATTGCTCTGGTCAGGACTTTTAGTACAATGCTGAATAAGTGGTTGGAGTGGAAATGCCTGCTTCATTGCAGTTCTTAGAGGAAATGTTTTCTCCATCCCATGTGATGGTGGCTGTGGATTTGCCATATATAGTTGCTATTTTGAAATATGACCCTCTGTACATAATTTGTTGAGGACTTATATTATGAAGTGATGCTGAATTTTATCAAATGCATTTTCTGCATCTGTTAAGATGATCATATGATTTTTACCCTACATTCTGTTCATGTGTATATTATGTTTACTGACATGTTTACCATTGCAACACCCTTGAGGTAAATCCTACTTAGTCATGGTGAATTGCATTTTTGATGTGCTGCTGGATTCTGTTAGGTTGTGTTTTTTTCTTTTGACAATTTTTGCATCTATGTTCTTAAAGGATATTAGTCACAATTTTCTTTTCATTTTTGTTGTGACCTTGCCTGATTCTGGTATCAGTGTAATATTTGCTTTGTAGAATGAAGTTTGGAAGATTTTCTCCTTTTCAATTGTTTTGAGCAGTTGGAGAATTGGTGTTACTTACTCTTTGAATATTTGGTAAGAATCACTAGTGAGATCATCCAGTTCTTTGGCTTTTCTTTGTTGGGAGACTTTTATTACTGATTCGATTTCTAAATCTGGTCACTTGTTATTGCTCTTCAGTTGCACTTGTTACTGCTCTATGTCCTGATGATTCAATTTTGATATGTCACATATTTCCAGCAATTTATTTATCTCCTCTAGGTTTTCTAATTGGTTACATTCACAGTATTCCTAATGACTCATATGTCTATGGCATTAAGTTTATTTTTAAAAATGCTTTTATTTTAAAAAGAAAAATAGGGCTGGGGATACAGCGCAGTGGCAAAGCACCTGCCTGGCAAGCACAAGGTTGTGAGTTTGATCCCTGGTGCCAAAAATAAATAAATAAATTAATTAATTAAAAAGATGGTACAAAATTTCAAAACAAGATAACAGGAGAGTAACGGTGTCTAATACATTGCATGCTGTTATCTTCAAAGTAGGTGCTCAGATTACAATCTGCAGGCATGAGAAAAGGATCAAACAATATAAGCACAGACCTTTCTTTTTAATGAACTATAGAAATTAGTAGTATAAATATCTTAACTATCTTATTCAATTCTATATGTGTATTTTTCCTTTTCCTTTCCTTCTTTTTTCCTTTTCCCATCCCTTTTTCTTTCCTTTTGAGCAGTTTCTTCCCATTTCACAATATCTATTGTACATTTTGTAACTTATTTACTCTTTCAATTTCTTACATTGTGGAGACAATGTGATGTTTTCACATGTGAGTCTCATTTATTTCACTTACGAGTATGGTCTCAAGTTGCATTCAATAACCCATAAAAGTCTCAAGTTTACCCTTCTTTATGGCTGAGTATTACTTCATTGTATAAAATTACCACATCTTTTTTATCCATTCTATGGTTGATGGGCATTCGTGTTGCTTCCAAGATCTAGCTATTACAAACTTTGCTGATATAAACATGGTTGCGCATACATCGCTGTGGTATGATGATTTTAATTCTTCTTGGAAGATACTCAGAAGGGGTCAAATGGGACCTCGAATCCTAGTTTTTTGAGTTGGTTGCACCAGTCTACACTCCCATCAACTGTGAAAAAGTGTTCTTTTTTCCCCCATAGTCCCAAGAACATTTATTATTGGTTAATTTCTTGATGATGGCCATTTTTTCTGGGGTGCAATGGAATCTAAATGTTGTTTCAATTTGCATCTCTTGAATGACCAATGATGTTGAACATTTTTTTCATATGTCTATTTGCTATTTGTATTTCTTCATCTGGGAAATGCATAGTCATCTCAGATGCCCTTTTACAGATTGGATCTTTGAATTGTGGGGGTCTATTATTTTTTATTCTTTATATGTTCTAGATACAAGTACTTTATCTGAGGCACAACTAGCTAAAATTTTTTTCCACTCTGTTGGTGATTTATTTTGATGTACAAAAGGTTTTAAATAATATCCATTTTGACTTTAGTTTAGTGCATTTTGATAGACATGGGTCTAGTTTTAGTCTTTGGCATGTAGAGAATATGGCATTCATTTGAAACATTTTTTTATTTTTAATTTTTAAACCTTAGATATTCTTTTTTTCTTGATTAGTCATGCTAAAGGTTTGTTGATTTTGTTTACATTTTTAAAAAATAGCTTTTAATTTCGTTGATCTTTTGTATTTTTTAAGTCTCTATTCACAGTTCATTCTTATTTCTTCTTTTAATTTTGGGTTTGTTTTGTTATTGTTTTTTTCAAAGCTTGAGACATTAACTTATTTGAAATTTTAAAATTTCAAATGTGACTACTGCTATAAATTTGACTCTTTAGCACTGCTTTTGCTCTATTACTTAAGTTTTGCTATTTATTTCTAAAGAAATTTTTATTTTTTAGAAATATTTTTAAATTTCTCTTTTGATTTTTTTCAGTAATCCTTTGACTGCTCAAAAATATATCATTCAGTCTCTATGCATTTGCGTAATTTCTAAAGTTTTCTTTATTGTTGATTTCTAGTTTATTCCATTGTCCTCAGGAAGGATGTAGGATATTATTTCAGTTTGTTAAGATTTGTTTTGTGGCCTAATATATGGTCTATACTAGAGTATATTTCATGTGGTGATTTAAAAAAATGTGTCTTCTGCAACTGTTGGATTTCATATTCTGTAAATAACTTTAGGTCCATTTGGCATATACTATAGGTTAATTCTGATGTCTCATTGTTGATATTTTTGGGTTCAATGATCTGCCCATTGATGAAAGTGTGGCATTGAAACTCCCACTGTTTTTTTATTGGAATGTATCTTTCCCATTAGATCAAATAGTATTTACTTTACAAAATCAAATGTTTCAGTGTGAAATGCACAACTGTGTTTACAGTTGGTCTATCCCTTCACTGAACTGAAATCTTAATCACTGCATGGTGATCTGCTCTGTATCTTCTTGCCATTTTGGACTTATGATCTATTCTGTCGTTAGTAAGTACAGCTCCTGCTCACTGCTGGTTCCCATTCGTGTGGAATGTCTGGTTCCATCCATCCACTTTCCATCTGTGTGCATCTCTACTAGTGAGATGAGCACTTTGGGGCAGCATATTGTTGAGTTTTGCATCTTTTTTCCCCTATCCATTAGTCTTTATCCTTTAATTAGGGAATTCATGACATGCGTGTTCAAGACTACTATTGATAAAGAAAGCAATATTCACATTAAAAATGAAGCAAGCGTAGGCCATAGTCTTGCTAGGGAGCGGTCAGCACCGGTCAGTTTTCTTGGTGCTTTTGTTTCATGTGAATTTCTTCTGTGTCCCATTGCGCCATCTGCCTGCGATGCTCTCTCCTACTCCTTTAGGAGCGCAGCCTCTGACCCTCTCCGTGATTTCTGTGACTTGGCAGGTGTGTGGTCCTGGTGGGGGTTGCTGTGTCTCTAGTGTCGCCCACAGGTGTTTCTCTCCTGGCCCCATCCCTGCACGCCTGGTCCCTAGTTCCTGTTTCCTACTTGCACCTCTTGGGCAGCCCCTTTATTCCCACCGTGAGGATCCTGGAAGCTGTTTGCCTTTGTAGGGGTCACTGGGCACTGTGACCCCAGAACTGCATCACACCACAGCTGCTTCCTGTCTCCTCCCCTTGGGTCCTTGAAATGCTGCTGTCTCAGGACTCCAAAGCCTGAGAAGCACAGCTGTTTCTTAGGCTATTGACAAATGGTTCTTGGCTCTGACCATCTTGGGAAGCTTGGTGGCGATCTGGAGGGTTTATACCCTTTGTGCATTTGGTGGAAAGGGGAAGGGAATATATATTCTAATTAAGTAAAAGAAAAAGATATCTACCTATCTCTATACACATATATCTATATCTAGATATAACACGACACAAATAAATCTATGAGAAGTCTATCTCAAAAAAAACCAATGAAAATGGCTTATCTCTTCATTTTGTGATCTTTCTCCTTTTTGTTTTGAATACTAATTTTTCTTCTGTCCCCCTTTTGTGCATATTGTGGTTTGGTGGTTTATTGTATGGTAAAGTTTGACTTTTTTCTTTTTCATTTTTGTTTGTCTAGAGTTTTTTGTACTTTTATATGCTTTGATAGTGGAATTTATCTTTATTTCACTTCTGAATGTACAACTCCCTTATACATCTTTTATGAAGCTGGTCTGGTGGTGATGAATTCCCTCGAGATTTTGTTTGCCTTGGGACATCTTTATTTGTGTTTCATTTCTGAAAGATGGCTGTGCTGAATACACTATTCTTGGTTGGCAATTACGTTCTTCCATAACCTGGAATATGTCATTCTATTTTCTTCTGGCCAGTAAAGTTTCTCCTAGGAAATCTGCTATTAGTGTGATCGGAATACCCTTAAATGTGACTTGGTGCTTTTCTCTTACAGATTTTAGAATTCTTTTCTTGTTCTTTGACCATTTTAACAGAAGATGTTGTAACGAAACCCTATTCCTATTGTGTCTGCCTGTGGTCCTATTGGCATCCTGTACTTTAATGTCTATATCCTTCCCTGAAGCAGGGATTTTCAGATAGGATTTCACCAAGCATGCTCATGCCTTTTCCCTGCTTTTTCCTTTCAGATACAAAGCATACATATTTGTTCATGTGATGGTATCCCAAAGTTGTTGAAATCCCTCCTTCTTCTTTTTTTTTTCCTTTTTAATTGGACTGAGATATATTAAAGCCTTTCTTCAAGGTACAGTATATTCTTTCTTCTACTTGATTTAGTCTATTGTTGAAATTTTTATTTGACAGAGTTCTTCATTTCCAAGATTTTGTCTGGTTATTTTTCAAAAATCTCTGTTTTTGTTGAATTTCTCACTCATATCATGAATTCTTTTGTTCTTTACTGTCTTTTCTTTTCTTCTTCTTTTATCCTTTCCTTTCTTTTCCTTTTTTTTTTCTTGGTACTGAAACTGAACCCAGGCTTTTGCACTGGGCTAGATTTTGAGCCCTTTTTATTTTCTTATTTATACACAGGGTCCCACTAAGTGACTAAATTGCACAGATTGGTCTTACACTTGTGATCCTCCTGTCTCAGCCTGCTGGAGTGCTGGAATTACAGGTGTAAGTCACTACATCTAGCTATGAATTAGTTTTTTCTTTTATTGAATGGTTTATCTGCATTCTCTTGAATTTCATTCAGTTTCTTTGTAATCAATTTTAAAAATTCTTTATCAGGTATTTCATCATATCATTTCCTTTGCAGTCTACTGATGCAGCTATTGTGTTCTTTGGAAGCTATCTGTCCCTTTTTTTCTCTTTTCTTGTGACATGGTGTATTAGGATTTTAAGTGTCACCAAATGCCCGCATGCTTGATTACCAGCCTGTGCACTATTACCAGGTGGTGAAATCCTGAGACAATTCCCTGCTTCTTGGTTCTCACTATCATGTGCTGTCTAGTCACATGTCAGAGGCAAACAGGGCCAAGCTAGCAAGACTGAAACCTAAGCAACCATGCAGCAAAACAATTCTTTCCTCCTTTCAATGATTTTCTCAGGTATTTTGTCATAGCGAAGGAAAGCTGAATACATCTTACATTGAGATTTGTACAACTAATAAATCAGTTGCTTCTCGCAGTCAACGAGGCAGCTTGCACAGTAAATGGTTGTCTCTTGAAAAATGTGTCTTAGGTATTGGTTTGGTGGGCTGTTGTCTTTAGTTCTGGTCAGTGCTGTATGATAGCCTTCCCATAAATTCTTTAGCTGTAATGGGTGGGCTTGGATGATGTGTGTGATGGTGAGGATGGAAAGTTCTTCTGTCTCCAGAGTCCATGTGGCAGAGGGGCAGGTGTGGTACACACAGCAGTGTGGGTGGGGCACCTGTTGTAGAGGACAGCAGCAATGGCAACAGTGGGGACAGAAATACTGTTCGGAACATGGTCTGTATGGAAGTTTTTCTGTCTCTGGGACAGTTTCCAAATCCATGATTTCAAGAGGAAAAGATTCGATTTACCTCACAGTTGCAGGAGATTCAGTACATGGTCAGAAGAATCAGAGGCAGAGTCCTTGTGAGGCAAGGGCATGGCAGAGCAGAGTTTGCTGATGACGACCAGAAGGAAAGTGAGGGAGCAGTGCCAGAGAGGAATGGCTGAGGGATTATGTGTGGTACCCAAGGTCACAGCTTTGTGACCCACTGTGACACACCCAGGCATGTGATTTACTAGCTTTCTAGGTGTTCCATAATCCACTCCGTTGACGGATAGGTTAAAGGTCACATATTCTGAGTCTTTCCTCAGCAGGGCTCAAGCCCTTGGGCATAGCCGTGGTCTAGTTGACACAGTTGTCAGCAGGCAGTGTGATTTGGAATGTAGACCTGGATTCAGCAGAAGTGGACCAGCTAAGTGGCTTGGGCTGATCACACTACTGGACAAGCTGAGTTATTACTCAGCCTAGGACGATGAAGGCAGCAGTTGACTCACAGTAGCACTTGGGCAGGGAGGGCAGTGACTGGGGCTGATCAGGGAAGCTCGGATGCAGTTTGTGCAGATACAGTGGCGGGATGGCGTGACCACACTCACCGAGCACGCTAACTCCACAGCCGGGACCAGCTTACCTGTGCTGCTTGGGGCTGGCATGGGCATCCGCCCAGTTCCCAGCATGTCGCCCCTTGTGGCAGCCTTGGGGTTTGGGAGGGACGCCTGTTTCACTCATCAGCAGGGATGCTAGTGTGTGTAGCAAAGGTGCGGTGTCTTCCCTGCAGCGTTTCTCCTGCAGCGAGGGTTCCCTTGGCCAGGGACCCGGGGGTGTAGCCATGGGTGTGTTTCATTCTACTCTTTATACCTCTAGGTGTCTCCGCTGCCTTTGCTGGATTCCGGTGATGTCCTGGTTTTCTTTGTGAAGCAGCGGACAGCCCTGGGCACCTGTATCGGGCCATCGTAGCCTCCTCAAAAGATCTAATTTCCATACAAATTAAAGGTAACTTGGTATATTTAATTAAACATTTGCACAATAGGAAAAAATGAATATATTTTCTGTATCAGTTCGTAATTTCAAAATTAATTGTGTTAGGTCACAAAGGAGATATCAATAAAATCTTCAAAGCACAAGTCATGTGAGGCATTTTCTCTGCCTCCGTACTTCCTGTGATAAAACCAAAAAGTAAGTAGAAAAAAAAAATCTAACATTGAAAAGCAACAACACAGCAATTTAAAAATCTGCATATCATATGTCCAAGAGAAAATCAAAACTGTAGCTACAGACTCTTTACTAATTAAGCAAAATGACAAAAGCATGCAGCAAAATATATGGGACATACCTTGTTCTGTCTAAGAAGAAATAAGCATTCACCATTTTACACAGTTAATTCCTGTCTTGAGGTTTCCTGGGAGGAAAGTTCCAGTAAGTCTAGAGAGTTGAGAGTTACAGGAAACTGTGCCTCTGGCTGTCTATCTGCTTATACATTAGCTGTGTACCTACCTATGCCTCACTCTGTCTGTGTACTCCGTCTCTCTGTAGTTGCTGTGGTTTGTGTCTGGATGTCTCCCCAGAGACTCATGTGCTCATGGGGGTAGGATTTTGGAGGCAGCTGAATCTAGAGTTTGTGACTGGTTCACTGTGTAATGTTGGGGTCGCTGGTGTGAGCACCATCCCCACTCTGGAAAGCACAGCCTGCTTACAGTATAAGGGAGGGAAAGAGGCTTGCTCCTCCTTTCTCCCCCTTTTGCTCTTGTTGCTTTTGCTGTCTTCCTCCACTGTGAACTGTTGCCCCTGTGCCACGCCAGCCTTCCTTGGAAACAGCTGATTACGGACTGAAACCTCTACAAACTGTGAGCTAAATAAACCTTTCCTTCTTTAATTTTGGGTGTTGAAATTTTTGTCTCAGAAATGAGACAAAAGTAACCAAGACATTAGTCAACATTGTTTCCCTCATATGTCTGTGTTTTACAGTTTCTGAGGCAGAGGGCAATCAAATGCCTATTAATGGAGTATTATTTTAATTAATAGGATTTACACTGACAAATTTTGGAACTTTCACACACTAAAACTGTGTGTGGCTGTTATATAAACATAGATAAGTACTTATGATATAGTAGAGCTAAAAAGAAGAGTTTAAAGAAGGTTATAGAACAAAATTTTTCTTACATGCAAGAAACTTGAAAAGGTACAGCAGGAGAAATGAGTGTTTACCCTTCCCTCCTTTCTTCTTTCTGTTGGCCAGAGACCTGGCTTTTCAGGTAATTATCCGCCCACCTCATAACCATGTGCTTCAATAACGTAAGCGCTGTGATAGCTTTTCTCTTCCTAGTGATTTGTTTAGGAATTGACATGTGATTCGACTCTGATAAATGATACCAAAGCATTTCCTGGAGGGTTCTGAAAAAATTTCTTGCTCTGAAAAGGCTGAAAAATACCTCCTTTTAAGTCTAATGCTTTTGTGTTTGCATGTTACATTTAGAAACTGCTGGTACTGCTTACAACCCCTAGAGAAGCTGACAAGACGATGCAGGTTGCCAGCCGAAGAGATACAGAATTATCTTGAATCGCTGATTAGACCAGTGTGGAAGAGGCTGGTCTCCCTTAAAACTTCAGCTGTGACAGACTACATCTCCCTTCTCTTTCGGCCAGGGGATCCGAAGTTTCCTCTTATTGTAGCTTAGGTAGTTTTACTTGATACATAGTGCTGTGGAGACGTTTTACGTGTGTTCCCCAGGGGTTCATGCACTGGAGGTTTTGTCCTCTGAGTCAAAGTGTTAAAGAACAAAGGGAGAGGGACTGACAGGGAAGGAAAAAGAAAGAGAAGGGAAGGGAAGGGAATTGAAATGAAGTGCAAATTTTGCATTGTCACAGATGTTGAAGTTAGACTGATGACTACATCTCTTCTATGGGAAGAAGCAGAGGCAAAACCATTTAAAAGATGGTTTCTCCATGTAGAGGCTTCATTAATTAGTGATTGATAGGACTACATCAGGTAAAAGCCAAGTACAGTGTCACAAAGGACTCCAAACACACAGAGGAGAGCAGTCTCAAGTTACAAGCCACAGAGGAACAGCAACAGAAGAAATGAACTCCTGGAGACTGGATGTACTGGAACTTTCTTACATCTGGGTATGGACTGTTTAAGAAAGAACAAAAGTGCACAAAGGAGATGGACAAATTATTAGAACAGGAGAGTTTGGCAAATGTGATGGCCGATCGGTTGATTGTGACAACTTGAGTAAGAAATGCCCAACTAAACTGGCTCAGCATAGATCTGGAGGTGGGGTACCCACCCTGGGCAGGATCAGGGGAGAGAATAAAGAAGGAAGGGTCGCTTCTGTTCTCTTCGGAGCAGCTCCGGTCTTCCCTTTCACCTTGGCATCATCTCCTGGCTTCCTCAGCAAAGACCCCTCAGCCTTCTGATACAGGGACCCACAGGGGACACTGCAGTGAGCTCCGGGCCTTCGGCTGGATCCTCTGAATTCCCCGCACGCAGACGGAACTTTTGCACCCTTCCACCCTGACTGTGTGGAGAGGCCATCATTAGACAACCTTGTAGACTTTTGTATATTTTTATACCTTGTATTAAATCCTCTAGTAAGCACTGACTGATCCAGCAAACAAAATGGAGCCTCTAAATGGGAACAATATGATTTCTGGTATTAAAAAAGACCCTATAGATAAGTGGAGCCAAAGATAAGGTGCCATTAAAGAAATAAATATTGTATTAAGTGGAAACAAATCTTTAAGACACATCTATGATATATATGTATATACATGTAAATATATTAAAAATATATCTAGACAAAAATACAGACAAATAAATATACTATGAAAGCGTAGCAAAGAGACATGGAGAATAGGGTGAATAGTTTTTAAACAGGTCTAATTGGTATCTAAAATATAAAAGACCATTGTGAAGAGGTTACATTAGAGAAAATGACCTCAAATTTCTCAAAATCTGTGACAGAGTTAATCTGCAGCTGAATAAATAAATGATTTATGACTGGACACCTGGTAGAGAAACAATGAAGCTGCCGCGGGGAGGGGGCGGAGGTGGAGAGAAGGCAGCTGAGGTCCTGACCAGGCTGGATGGGAAGCGATCACGGGCAAAGGGAACCTCCTCAGTGAAAAATAAGGTGCAGCAACTGCTGTTGGGACATTTGTCAGCTCAGCAGTTCTGAGTTTCCCGTCTCTGTCTCTGCCTTTGTCCTGAACCCTGCGAGGAGCACAGGTTTCTGCGCTGGCGGAATTCAGCTTTACAAGGGCAAAGGCATTTAAATAGGTGAATGAAAAATCTAAAGCAAAGATGATTTGGTAGTGAAAGTGATCTGTAGAAATGAAGAACTAGAAAGTGATTGCTTTGACAATTCTAGCGACAGTTCCAGTCGGTTAACACACAAAGCTGTGCTCATTTAAGATGTGTAGTGTGGTGTCTTGATCTGCACACTGGGAAAGCAGCACTGTGATCAGACTAACGTGTCCATCAGTTCATGCGGTTACTTTCTTCATATGTGGTTCAAGAAGGTAACATCCACTTTGCAAATTTGGAGTACAACAAGTGTCATTAGTGAGTACAGTCACCATAGCTATTTTAGACAGTGTCAAGAAGGATTAACTTAGCCGTAAAGAGGCAATTGAGCTGAAATATTCCAGATGAGCAGAACGATACGCACAAGTGCAGCAGCCCCACAGAGCCTGCAGCAAGAACGCGTGAGCAGAAGAAAGCTGGGGTGGAGACGAGGGGAGAAGGAATGGGGTGTGACGGCTGTGGCGGGCGAGTGTGGAGAGGAGGCTGAATCCTAATGGCAATGAGAAAAGCTCAAATTTTGCGATGAAAATAATATGTTTTTTTTTTTGTTTGTTTTTTGTTTTTTTTTTTGTGGCACCGGGGATTGAGCTCACAACCTCGCGCCTGCCTGACAGGCGCGTAAGCCGCTGAGCCAAAGTCCCGGCCCTGAAAATAATATGAATGAAATAGTATTTTCAAAAGCCCACACTACTTGTTCTGCACAAAATTGGATACAGTCAATCACAGAAGCTTGATGCCTTTCATTTGGGATTTCCCATTTTTAAAATTTATTGTCTGGAAGCCAAGGTGAGAGAGTGGACCTGTCCAGTTAGCTAGAGACTTAGGTAATGCAATAGATTAAAAGTTTAAAGGATATCTACTTGTGGCCCCAAGCATAAAAAACTTAGCTAACTCCAGACTTAGTTTGATCTGGAGGTTAAATAATGTAAAGTCTGAACTTCAGCCTCAGACAAGCTTTTTCCCTGTCGTATGTGTGATGGTCCCTTGTAGCCTGAGGCTTCAATCCTAATAGCGTTGCAACCTCAGCAGAAGGAGAGCTCCTAGAAGAAATATCCAGGGTGCAGAGAACTCTCATTTACCTCCTCTTGATGGTGCCTCTATTCCTTAACTACTCCTGTTGGCCTGCGGCAGTGGGGCGCTGCGATTAAGGGGGTCAAGGCCACATTCTACTACTGAGTAGCTGGCAGGGAGAGTTTACTTTGCAAGTCACACAGCATGGGTTCACTGTAGGAAGGAAGACAAACTTTTACTACCAAGGTGAAGGGGTTGCCTGCCAAGAAGGAAGCCAATATTAGCAGAAGAAACAGAGAAATAATTCCATGTGTTGTATTCATTTTGGTAAGGCTAACAAGATGGTCGAGAGTATCCTGAGAGTGAAAACTAACCCGATTTTCTTTTTTTTTTTTTTAATTTGTCTTGACATTAGAAATCACCAGTTAGCCTCAAAAGAACTTGGTGTGTCTTCCAGGAAGTGGCTCACACCGTTTATACACAGACAAATGAAAGGGAGGAGAGAAGTCGGGAGACAACTTCATATCCCAGCACCCAAGGGCGGGCTCCAGAGAGAGCACTGTGCTTCTCAGGGCCGCGGAGCACTGGACTTTCCATATTTTTCTGCTGGAAAGTCTCTGGCTCGCTACAGCTCAACTGTTGTCTTTGTCCATCATCTAACTGCTGTCTGGGCATCGCAGGAGGGAGTATCACTGAGTTCACCATGGTAACTGAAATTGACCCTGACAGTCGTATAAAAATATTATAACCTACATTGAACATTTGACTTTCAATATTATTTCCTCAACATAACAAGGAGTCATTAAATAGAGAACAAAGAGTCATTAAATAGAGAGAAATATTTCAAAATTATTCATATCAAGGTCTCAGTAGCATACTAGGTAAGAATACATAGCTATGAAAACACAAAGGAAAATTAATACATGAATTTTAATTTCCGTTCTGCATTGCTTCTTACTATGTTTGAGCTTTTAAAAACTTGTTGAGGCTGCACTACTTGTAATTGGCCTGGAATAAAGCAATGTCAAAAAGAAGGCAAAATGGATCTTTTGAAAGCTAATACTGGCAATGTCAAAGGCATAATATTTTAAACTTCATAGTGAATTGTTAGGGTTTTAGGTGTAATTGAATTAGATTATGGTTAAATTCATAGCTAATCATTTTTTTGGGAAAAGGAGAATATTGTAGAATAACAGAATAAACCTCCCCAGTACCTTTCCTCAGAGTACTTTAAATGCATTTATCATGGATTTATTGTTGTAGAAATTTTGCTTTAAAAATTTAGATGCTTACTGAACAGTAGTTTTCTAGTTCTATGCATTGATTCCTATGCTTTCCAATTTCTTATTAGAAAATAACTTTTTATTCCAAAATGAAAATTCAAAGTTTATACTAAAGGAACATTGGACAAAATCTGAATCGAAACCAGCATTGAGGAAAGAGAACTATCGAGATGACGGAGGTGGCTTTGCTATTTACAGAGGGGACTTTTCGCTACCTGTGAACTGACAGCACTGACCACATGGGAAGGAACGCGGGCCATGGGACTCCATCACGCAACTGACTAAGGGTCATGGTTCGTCTTTCATAGAACTAAAAATGGTACCATGCACTTCCACCCATCTCTCACTTTACAGCTGGGAAATGATCGATGTTTCTAAATCAAAGCTCTGAAAACTGAGCTATCTAACATAAAAAGATCCTCTCTTCAAGCTGGACATGCATATGCATAGAATTCTATTATAAGTGAAAACTAAAACTGAACAATGCATTACAAGTTGTGATATTAAAGAAATGAGGTATCTTCTGGGTAAATTTGCAAGCTCCCCTCTTGCCAAAGTCTACTGTATGACACACTGAAAAAAGGAGAAAGAAACAAGATCACAATATACTATGAATGTGTTTCATCAGGAACACATTATGCTAGAAAATCATATCTAGCATGTATGCAACAAAAGCAAAACACGAGTTGACACTATTTTGACTATATGAGAACATCAGATCAATGAATTAAAGAACTGATGAATTATATATAACTTCAAGGGGACAGGAAGAAGAGAGAAGTATAGTTAATTAAAAGTAAGAAATATCGAGAATAGATTTGGTTAATTCAACATAACTCACAATACTCATTCTATACAGAAAGAAGTGACTAACAATATGAAAAGCAAAACAAGATATTATTTCCATTCATATCCTGACTAAAAATTATAAGGAAATTTGAATACATTATACTGAAAAGATAACTTATATAACACTAAGAAGAATCTGAATTACTATAATTATTTTGGAAATCAAATGAATATTTGAGTTCTAATTTATATGTAATCAACATGCACATATGTAACTTGATTTTACATTTATCAAAACTGTTAATAACATAAAGCCCAACAATTTCATCATCCTAGGTATATTGTTCCTTAGGTTTAGATGTTTGCAAATTGGACCTGAAGACTAAGATACCAGTCAGTGGAAATTGTTTTTGTGTGTGTAGGGGGACAGTTTCAGAAACTACCAGTGGGAAACCATGAGTGAGAGAGGGCAGGCAGTCAGTTTGAGGGTAAGTCTTCAGATACTGGGAGCTCAAGCTGCTGGAAGAACTTCCGGAGACAGCGGCAAGCACACCTTCATGGGAATCCCAGCCAAAGGCAAGTGACCCAGAGCGTTTCCCTCTGAGCTTCCAGCCCACCACTGGTGAAGAACTGTTTTGGGGGGCTGGCTCTGGCGCACTTCTAACTTGAGTGTGGGCACAACCAGCAGGGTGTTCTCAGCCGCGGCAGTGAGCAGGTGTTCACGATGAGCTGCTTTCAGAGTCTAGAAGGGAGGATGGAAAGGAGGAAGACAGGCACTGATGATGCCGCTGCAGGGCCGTCATGACGACAGGGCTCTTATTCGCTCCTGCTATTTTTTAAAATGAATTTTAAATTAGTCATGCTTCAGTGCTGTAGAACTATGTGTATATTTCCTGTTTTACTATGCGCTTTCAAATTATAAACTACATTGAATGTGTTAAAGATTCACCCAGAAAGCGTGGAGCTATTCCTTTCAGAAAGGGGCAACTTTGAACCCTCTTTTCATTAGATAGCTCTTAATAGCATCTTTGCCATGACTGAGTGAGCTGCGATAATATTTACATATCTAAAAAAAATCACATCTTCATGTCCTTGATAAAGTAGCAACATTTTTACCTCTGGATGGAGTGCTGGGACTGGGAAGAGTGGTCAGGAAGAACTTTAGCTGCATCTATAATGTTTAAAAATTTTACATGGATTGTGTGCATGTGGTTCTGCCATAATCAAAATTAATTTTTTGAAAGGGAAAACTGAGTAAAGGGTTAAAGTCAACAAATACATTTTTACAATCTCTCTGAGAAACAAGTCATAAAGATTCACATCATAAAATAAAAACACAGATCTCTCAAGCCATTCATTCACTACTTTCGTCTTATCCAAGGGAGCAGTCAAAGTCCTGCCTGAGACCAGCTCCCAGTAGGGCCAGGTTTCCTTCCCCCTCACAAACTCAGGGTCCTCCCTTCTTGCTTTTACTTCTCTTTTACTTACCTTGGGCTCTCTCTTGAATTCTGTATAAACACTTGTTAAGGTGCCATCCACCCTTGAGAAAGATCTGCTACTACACGCTCAGCAAGCCTGAGACCAGGTCTGTTTTTTCTGTTTCTATCAAGAAAACCCTCTTGATTTCAGAGTCCCATGTAACAGTTCTGCCTACTTCTCTGAACCTATTTTATGCTCCGTCTTTCCACTGAAACTCCTCTCCACAAATGAGTTATACCTGCCAGATGACTAAACATACCCTTATTTTATGTCTTTTTTGCAGCTTTATGTCTCAGAAGCATTTGGTGTATTTCCAGTGAATTGAAAATGTACATGGCAGGGTATAAAGAGCTATGTGGTTACTTCTTTTTACTAATTAGCTGAAAGTAAGAAAGAGATGGATAACCAAATTCAGTAATGTAGCTGGATACAAGATCAACACTCAAAAATCAACAGCATTCCTGTACACAAACAACAAAGTCACTGATAGAGAAACAAGGGATACCACACCCTTCACTATAACATCCAAAAAAATGAAATACTTAGGAATCAATCTAACAAAGGAAGTAAAAGATCTATACAGTGAAAATTACATTACTCTAAAGAAGGAAATTGAAGAAGATTTCAGAAAATGGAAAGATATTCCCTGTTCATGGATAGGAAGAACAAACATTGTGAAAATGGCCATTCTCCCAAAATTATTATACAGATTTAATGCAATCCCAATCAAAATACCACTTGCCTACCTCACAGAGCTACAGAAAGCATTCCTGAAATTCATCTGGAATCAGAAAAGACCTAGAATAGCAAAGGCAATTCTGGGCAACAAAGGAAAGGGAGGAGGCATCACAATCCCCAACTTGAAACTGTACTACAAAGCTAATGTGATAACATCAGCATGGTACTGGAATCAAAACAGACCTGAAGATCAATGGAATAGATTAGAAGATACAGCCACAACTACAAGCACACTTAGCTGTCTCATCTTTGACAAAGGGGCCAAACATGTGCATTGGAAGAAAGATAGCCTCTTTAACAAATGGTGCTGGAAAAACTGGCTTTCTATATGCCGTAAACTAAAACTAGATCCATGCGTATCACCATGCACTAAAATAAAATCAAAATGGATCAAAGATCTGAATATTAAAACAAAAACCCTAAGCTGGGCGTGGTGGCACACGCCTTTAATCCCAGCACTAGGGAGGCTGAGGTAGGCGAAGCATTGTGAGTTTGAGGCCAGCTTGGGTTACAACGCAAGCGCAAGGCCAGCCTGAGCTACATAGTGCGATCCTGCCTCAAAAAACCAGGGCCGGGAGTTTGGCTCAGCAGTTTAAGTGCCTGTCTGGCAGGTGCGAGGCTGTGAGTTCGAAGTCTGGTGCCTCAAAAAAAAACAAAAAAAGCAAAAACAAAAAAACAAAACAAAAAAAAAAACAGAAACCCTAAACTTACTAAAAGACAGAGTAGGTACAAATCTTGATGATATAGGAGTAGGCAGAGAGTTCATGAACAAAAATGAAATTGCACGGGAAACACTTCCCAGAATCAACAACTGGGATCTCATCTTACTAAAAAGTTTTTGCATGTCAAAGGAAATCTCCAACAGAGTAAAAAGAAAACCCATGAATTGGGAAAATATCCTAGCCAATTGTCCATCAGACAAAGGACTTCTATCTAAAACATGTAAAGAATTAAAAGAAACCAGGCCCCTAAAATTCAAGGACCCAATCCAAAAATGGGCATCTGAGATGAATACACACTTCTCAGAGAAAGAAATACAAATGGCAAATAAATATATGAAAAAATGTTCAACATCAAT
>RJWM01031533.1:0-22328 GCA_004363535.1 Dasyprocta punctata | reverse complement strand
TCTGTGGTCAGCAGAGTTGAGCTCCTCCGCCAAGAGAAGGTCTAGGCCTCACCCTCCTGTGTCCTGCAGCATCTGTGTAGGAGCCCAGCCTGTATTGAGTGGCAGAGACCAGTAAATGTGGGTGCAAGCGAGGCCCCAGTCCATCCCTGAGAGCTTCAGGATGGCCATGGATATGAGGAAGCAAAATCTTGAATCTGTGCTGACAGCTGGTGCCTACCCCTGCTGTTCAGGGAGGGACCAATTCTGTACAGTTCAGCTCAGAAGGGGATTAGGAAGCCCACGGTTTTGTCTAGAACTGATAGAGGTTTTTTTCTGTTATTCAGTAAACTGCGATGAGAACACTGAAGAACAAACCTTTGTGCCATGAATATGATATCAACAACTTCCTAGACAAATAGGTTCATTCATTTAATGAATATGTGGGTAAATTCAGTTTCCCCATCAATTGAAACAGTGCAAAGAGAAAAACTAGAATAAGGAGAGGACAGGGCGCTGAGCAGAGATGTTAATCTCCCTTCGTAATTCTCCTGTCACCAGGTGTTGTGGACCTGGAGTGGCATGCATGGAAAACCAGCCATTTGATGTCATCATTTTTACCTTATTCCTTTGTCTTTCTCTATTCCTTTGCTGTTCTTCCTTGTTTCAGTCTGATTCCACAAACTCTCTCCTTTTAACATTCACTTAGAAAGTTCAAGTAGTTCAATTGGGGAAGGAGTTTAAAGTTCATGAGACATTTAACTTATTTTCTGGATGAAGAATTTGAGAAAAGGTCACCCTGTGGTCTCAGCAGCAGTCACCCACTTGCAGGCTCTTTTGTTTGATTTTGGGGTAGGGAGTATTGACAGAAACAGGACAGACTGCACTTAAAGGAAGCCGATGGGCACTTCTCTGTGAAATTCCACTGAGCAGTAATAATCGTCTACCATCAGCTGCCTCACTGCTGCTGGGCTGGATTGCCACGGGAAAACATCTCGGCAGATTTCCAGGAGACAAGAACTTGAGAGGGAGCTTAGGTCATTTCTATTCTCTCTGCCCTTTTATCTAACTCAGTCCCAAGAAGTCCGAAAGGACTTTTCCACGGGCAGGGGTTAAATAGTAATAATCATAATGTAATCTCTACTAGTGTCTTGTGTTCTTTGTGAGCCAGACATTGCATTAGGAGTTTTGCAAACAGCTCTAGAGGTAGCACTTGAAAGATAAATAAAATGACTAGAAAAGAATATCCCAAATCAAAATAAGTGTACTTTGCCACAATAGTGTTGCTTCACCTATTGTTGTGTGTAACAACAAGGAAGTAATTCCTTGCTTATTCTGTTACCTTTTCACTTTCTATATCGTCTTAAATATGGTAGTATTGCTGAATAAAACTAAGTGTTCCAAGAAGATAATCAAGATCACTTCAGCCCTTATATAAAGTATATGTTTATTTAACACATGTTAAATAAGCATCTGCTATATGCCAGGGGTTCTTCTAAAAGGTAGGCATTCAGGCACTGGAGGACAGAAGTTATACCAACCCTGATATTAGTCATGTAATTAGGTGGTCAAATTCTACTAACTTATTAAAATTAGCAATGCAGAGTGTAATATGCTGTGATAAAGGCACAGTGAGAGCCTACAGGTGTATCTAATCCAGTTTTCAGAAAGAAGGAGAAGTTTCCAGAAAAAGTATTTTAAATTTTCTGTATATTAATTTCCCTAAATATCAAAATTTATACCATCTGTTCTCATTCTTAGAAGCATATAGATGGTAATTAATTTAAACATTCTTACATCTGGTAAAGGAAAATACATAAGAGCTAAAGCTTATCTATATGGATATTTATATAAAATCTCATTTCTGTTTTATTTTGTACAGTGGACCCTCAAGTTACTAGTAGCGTGATATATGAACAACTTGGGTTATGACCAGAATTTTAGTTTTAACTTATGCCCAAATTCTTGAGTTATGACGTGAATGCTGGTTGCTTGGGCTTCCAGATGGTCTCATATACAAATTTAACCCCTATGGGTTTCTGGAAGGAACTGTACAACATTCTTTCCTGTATGAATTGAGACTTCCCGGGTCAGTATCTCTCTAAGGACACTGAAATCTGTCCGTATACAGGAGACAGACTTTGAAGGCTGTGTGGAGGAGCCTGAGCCTTCTATTGACAGCTTGAGTTGCAGCCAGCCCATGGCAACTAATTGAGTTTGTAAGTCAAGGGTCCACTGTATGTTCTAAACAGAGTAAGTTGAGTTTTATGTAGACTTATTGGGAGACCACACCCCCAATAAGTAATAGAATTAGAGTTCAAATACCTAGCAAAGATAACTAAAACCTATGTCTTATGTAATTATTTTGTTTGCACATCAGAAATGTCTGCAAGCTTCTGACTGAAATGGAATTACTCTGTATTTCTGTGATTCAAAAATATAGCCATGAACTAGTAGCTTAAAGATTTGACCTTTGTGATCAATTCTGGTGAGAACATGTTAGCTTAATCCTATATAATATTTAGTAGACAATAAAGGTACTACTCTAAAGCAATGTGGAACTTAACATATTTTAAGAAATCCTAATACTAATGTACACAAAAACAAGACTGCATTGAGCAAATAATACTATTGAATGAAATGGAATTCAGATGACATGGCTGGCCAGTCTATGAAATTACTGAATCTATAAATTAATTAATTAACCAGTCTATGAATTAATCTAAATACTCTTACTTTTAAAATTTGCACCATTGACAGTGTTGATAGAGAGTGATAAGGGAGTATCTGATATTTTTAGATGACCGTGTCAAAATTCAAAGTCTGGAATCAATAAGATGATACCAACTGCAGCTAGTGACAGAATGATAAAGACAGCACACAGGAGCTTCAGCCTCAGTGTCAAACCTTTCGAACTCTATTGGAGTGAAACATTGGTCCTTTCTTAACAGAAACAAAAATTACAACCACTTATTAAAAGTACAACACATGGTTTCTGATTCCAAAGGATGTCATGACTGAAACTACTTTGGTTCCATGACTGAAACCATTTTAGTTATGAAAAGCTTTCTGAAAGTTTCTGCATTAGCAAAATAAAAACATTTAGTGACATGCAACATGGCTATCCAAACATTTGCTCAGACCAAAACTTTGATAGTATAGAGGGATAATTTTTGGACCTCATGGTTTCCTGATGTGAACCTAAAATGCACTCTCATGTGCTATAAGCACATTTTCATTATTTTCATTTGATTCTTCTTCAAGTTCTTGCTGAAATTAGTCTGGATTGCTAGGTCTACTCTTTTTTAAGAACAACTTATTCTTTATTGATTAAAAATGAAAAAAACATATAGTAAAATGCCAAGTCAAAAAAAGGGGAAAGTTGACTATTTTACATCTTCCGTAATCTAGCGTACATCACAAGGAGGAACCTCCATTTTTCAATACACCATTATTCCACCCTCCACATTATAACTGGGGTTATTTTAGAAGGAAATGATGTCAACATTCAAACATATTATTGACAGACCCCACTGTGTCCGGGCTGTTGGCCAGTCTCTAGGCGGAAGTAGCCTGGAGATGTACTTTTGTCTTTTCAAATGAGCCAACTTGTGTAAAGGCAATGAACACTTGGTGCTTTCATCCAAGCGCTGCATTTTCTTTCCTTTCCTTGGTCTATTATGGCAGAGTTTTAGAAGATATTTTGTTCTGGCATGTTTTTAGCAGACTGTTTTCTTTTTTAAAAATTTGTACAGTATAATTGAGCAAAGGGAAGCATGAACATTCTCTTTCAAATATAGCTACAGAAGTCATTTATTTTGTTGCCTAAATTGCAGCACAGTCAAGACCTAAAAAGTAAAAACTACAGATACAAATCAAAGTGCTCATTACAGTGTAGTCACATTGACTAATAATAAATGTGTTTTATTTTATTTTATTTGAATTTCCAAATGAAGGGTAGGGGAACAAATCTGAAAGTATCAGAGTAACACATGCTTATAGTCAAAAATCAAATGCAAGGTGTTAAATAATGTGGAGAAGAGAAGAGGCATAAGGAAATGTAGGAACTGTATGTACATTCTACTCATTTTTCTATAAACCTGAAGTAGGGGCTTTTTAAAAGTCATTTGTAATCCTACCACATGGAAATAACTATTGCTAACATGTGACAGCATGAACCTAATGTCATTTGTCTACTAGTCACTATGTACTTAGTGAGTGTATTTCTTATTATTTAGCCCCTGCTTTTTCTCTTACTGAATATCTGCCTTCCCAGAGACTGCTACATCTTCAATCTAATGTTTGAATGGGATTCACCATATATACTTTTATGATATATATATGTATATATATGTATATATATATACATATATATATACATAGAGAGAGAGAGAGACAGAGACAGAGACAGACAGAGACAGAGACAGAGAAACAGAGAGACAAAGTCTGCCAAAAATAATGCATGCACAGTTCAGCAGTTCACCATATTAATAAATGTCTGGGAGCTGATGGCCACCACTTTGAGCATCTTTTTTAATTGTAGAGGCCATCTTGAAATTTGTATTTGGATTTAAAAATTCACTGTCTCAAAGACTATCCTTCATACTTATTACTTTTCCCCTCTCTTCCCTCCTTCCCCTTGTACTGTTATTCTGAAAGAATGTGCAGGGGGGATAAATCCATCACTAAGGAAATTTTAATTTGCATAGAATTGGTTCACAGCTAAGAAGCTGAGGCAGAAATCATTGCATCTGTGATTGTGTTTTCTCCTTAGAATCAACTGTATTCATCCCCCAGTCTGAATATTTCATTGAAGAAGATGTGGGAGAACTGTTTATTCCCATCAGAAGGAGTGGAGATGTCAGCCAGGAGCTCATGGTGATCTGTTCTACACAGCAAGGTAGCTTAATTTGCAATAAATAAATGAATAAATAAATAAATAAAATTTTAAAATAAAACAATAAAACTGAAATCTCATCCAAAAAATAAAAGTAAGCCTTTCTAACACATTCGGTCTGTGGCATTTTGCAATGAGAGGTATACTTTATTATGAGGTTTTTCAGAAGTGCAAAAAAGCGTTTATTCAGAATTTTGCTTCAGTATTGTACCTTTGAAGACCCCTCTGAGCGTGCTCGGAGAGAAAATGCTATTACCTACTGCAAACATCTCGGACTTCACTGGTCACTTACTACAGTAGTCAAGGCTTTTCAGATTACAAGGAATGGAAGCCCTTGTAGTAGGGGGTTGTTGTTATTTTTAAAAAAAAGTAAAAGTAATGTGTATTCAAGGAAAAGAAACCAATTGAAAATAAGCTGGGAACTCATTTGAACCAATTTCAAAATATTTGTTTGTTCATGGGTAAGCATCCTATGCAAGGTAAATTTTGTAATACAAAGTTAAAATTAAACTATAATGTTCTTTAATGTTCTAAATACTTCTTTAAGAAACCAGTAAATTTTTAAAAAGTGCAAAAGACAAAATCACATATACTATTGATTTAAATCTCCAACTATAGTTTAAATATATAGAGAGAGATTAAAAACTGATTTCAGTATCAACCTTGGCTCAACTAATGAAAAACTCAGTTAGCAAATGTGTAAAACTCAATAGAGCAGTTAAGAATATTAATGACGCAAATATGTAAAGTGATTGGCACTTGGCCTGTATACCATAAGCATTTGAATAGTAGATGCTATTATTTTGTGGTACTGTGTTGATCTGGAAGTCCATTGCCAGGAAAGATGGTAACAAACACTGGAAATTTGATTTTCCTCTCTGATACTAGGACAGTATTAAGTGTACTGGGCTACAGTTGCAGTTCCAGGTGGTTTATATATACAAATGACCATTGAATGCTGCATATGAAATACTCTTATAATATGCTCTATGTGAAGCCATTTTGGATCCTCTTTGCTCTAGGAACAGCAACAGGAACGGTGCCAACCTCAGTGCTGTCTTACTCTGATTACATATCGAGGCCTGAGGACCACACCAGTGTTGTCCGCTTTGACAAAGGCGAGCGGGAGAGAATGTGCAGGATAGTCGTGATTGATGACTCCTTGTATGAAGAGGAAGAAACATTCCATGTCCTTCTGAGCATGCCAATGGGTGGGAGACTGGGCTCAGAGTTCCCAGGAACTAAGATTACCATCCTGCCTGACAAAGATGATGGTAAGTACAAAGTTGCTGGCAATTCTTTTTTACCAGAGAGAAGAACATCAAAGATAATTTTCTAAATGGAAAAATGCAAATGTAAAAGAATTATACAAATTTATATTATGCTTGATTTTACAGTGTAAGTAACACTCCATGGTATAATTGTCTATCTCAATTCCTGTTTCTTGCCCTTGAATGTTTAAAGGGCAAAAATCACACCTCGGTGTGTTTTCTTTTCTCTGTAGTTTCTTTCATGATGCAACTTGCCACTCGGTGATCATGCAATGGCAAGCAGACACACTGAAACAACACTCAGGATTTGAAGGCACATTTATTTAATGTTGGTTGGGCACTGACATGGAATCAATTGCCCCTCAGAATGTCAGACCCTGATCTCTGGTGATTTGGGAATTTTATGGGATAAGCAAGCAGGAAGTACAGAGGCAAAATGACTTGTCAGTTGGGGATTGGTTTATACAATGTGCATCACAGTGACCAGCCATTTCTAAGAAAGAGAAGCAACTGAAATTGTAACAGGAACTGTTACCTAGAAAACTGGATATATTAGCTGAGGGAGGAACATTTTCTGCTATATTTACCCCCTCTTTTGGTTTCCCCAGCAAATCTTTGCTGGGCATATTATATGTGATCTTTTAAGACAAGGCCCAACTAGAGGCTGTAACGTTAGGGTTGTTAGTGGCCCTAGGATGGACCATAGCAAAGGTCCTCAAGATGGCCTTGTTACATAGTTTCTCCTAAGTTGCCTTTAGGAAGAGACAAAATTTAGGCCCATCTATTCTGTAACACCACACTGGCAAGGGAGTGACAGAGTTAATCTGATTTAGGAGAGTGTCCAATGTGCCTTGAACATTTATCAAATCTTGGTCAAGCGTTTGACTGATTGTCCATAAAGCTGATGGGAAAATGACAGCCAGCAGGGGGCTGGGGAGCAAAATCAAAGTTGGACAATACAGTATACACAAGCTGAAGTGGAAGCAAGGACTGAAATAAGCAGTCTGAAAAGGCACAAAAAACAAGGGGAGAAATGCATTGAGGTATGGAGCAATCCTGTAAATGGTGTCCTTAGGCTTCAGCTGTGCATGGACTGGTCAGCATGCAGAGTGACCAGAACAGTGCTTTGTCTCCTCAAAGTGAGCATCAGAGAAACTGTTTGGTCCAGGAAAATTCTCCAGAATTCAGCAGAACTCTGGAATGGTGGATCTAAGGCTGGATTTCTGAAATTTTAAAAGCTGTCTATGCACCTGGGTTATATGTGTGTGCAGGAGTGTCTATAAGTATAGCTGGTCTTTCAGATAACTTTTTTTTTTTTTTTGTGGCACCTGGGATCAAACTCACAACCTCACACCTGCCGGACAGGCACTTAAGCTACTGAACCAAACTCCCGGCTCTAGTTTTTTTTTGAGGCAGGATCACACTACGTGGCTTAGGCAGACCTTGCGCTCACATTGTAGCCCAAGCCGGCCTCGAACTCACAATGCTCCACCTACCTCAGCCTCCTAAGTGCTGGGATTAAAGGCATGCACCACCATGCCCAGCTTCAGATAATTTTTTTAAGTAAATTTATTCATTTATTTATTTATTTTTATTTTAAATAGAGTAAAAACAAGGAAAATAAAACAGAGCAATGCCACAAACCAGTGTAGGTGACACAGGACTTCAAAACAATACGAAATCAACAATGGTTACCATAATGCCTCTTGTTGTCTTTAAAACAGCTGTAGATACCTTCAGACAGTAGAAATCAAACAAAACAGAATAGAGTAGAACCAATAAAAACAAAACAATAAATGCAATAAAGGACTTCAGAACATGGCAACAGTAAATCCAAAATGGCTACCATAATATATCCTGCTATCTTTAAAATAGCTGCCCATGCCATCAGATATAACAAAATCAAACAAAACAAAGCAGAATAAATCCCAACCCAACAAAACAATGAAAATGATACAGGACTTCAAAACAAGATAGTAAGGAGTTAATGGCTACCACCTTCAGAAGAAGATCCCCCATCGATGCCACACTGTGTACCATGATCCTCTGAGTAGATGATCAGACCACTGGCCCTCGACCTGCAAAGTCAGTGAAGCACCAAACACCACAAGCATCAGATTGCATTTCACCCTCAATAGCTATCGTCACAGCCTGTGTTTCTCTGGATCAGCAGGTTGCTTGGTGGGGGTGTATAGATAATTTTTTATGGAGCTGATTACAAACTGTTTCTATCAGCTTATGTTTTATTTTCTCAACTTTTTAGAGCTTGTGGCCTGCATGCTATATGTAGTTTTTATTTAGTTATCTCTCCTACAAACATTTGTTGCCCTCTCTGCTTAGGTTGGGAATGCCTTGGGCCAACCTGAATAGTTGTAGACAAGCATGAAGTTTATGTGTATGTCAGGATGGAGGTCAGTGTCTGTCTGTAAGTTTGGGTGGAACATATCTAGCCTGTTGGACTCCATTCCTAACAAAGCAACTTCCATCTGTAAACAGAGTATACACAGCATCTGTCGGGGTTCATTTTTAAGTCTGATCAGTTCAAGAACAGTTCATCATTCAGTGCCAGGCAATCATGCTGTGGTGGGCCCAGCTCTGTGGACAGGTACGTGGCAGGATTGAGTGGTTTTATCATGAGTCAAGTGAGGATTTTTGCATAAGAGTTCTTAGGGCTGGGTGAGGTCCACCACAGCATGTGGCACCTGGGCAGTTAGGTTGGCCTAAGGAGAGCTTGTCAGCTTTTTGATCAGAAGGACAGTGGCTGTTAGAGGATGGAGGTAAAGTGAGGGAGGCAGCTCTTAACAAATAGATAGGCCACAGGTTGCTTCCACAGGCTGACAATTTGGAGTAAGCATCTTTGTAACCACTTGTTATTTGCAATTTCTGCCTTTTCCCAAGATACCTTGCAGTCAGTTTCTGCCAGGTATTGCAGCAGAGCTTTTGTGTCTTTCCAGTAGGCATCTTTGGTGTCATTAATTAGAAGTGCAGTGATATTTTGTGCTGGGAAACTAACATGGTCAGCTGTGAGGGCTTCTCCAAAGATGGTAAACAAGTTTTTGAAGCTCTGGGAGGCTGAGTCCAGGTCAGTTAACCTTTGAGTTCAGAACTGGGGTCTTTTTATTTAAAGGCAAAGAGAGACTGGCTGACAGGAGTCAATTGAAGGCAGAAGAAGGCATTTTTTTAGGTCCAGGAAAGGTTTACCAGCAGGCTGCAAGTAGCAGAAGACGGTGGCAATGTATTTGGAGGGCAACTGCAGCAGCATTGGCAGCTTGGAGATCTTGAACTGGCTTTATAAGCAGGAAAGGTGTATTTTAACAGTTTGACAGTCTATCATTTTTTCTCAGGAGACCAGGATAGCAAGCAGGAGAGTACAGAGAAACAGGCTGTTTCAGGCAAAAGGTGCTGGTGGCTTGGCCAAATCTGTTGTTAGAGCCTCCCAGAAAATAGTGAAAGAGTTCTTAACCACTTGTGGATATTGAATCCAAGTGAGTTGTATCTTGTATCAGTATTTTCCCAGATGAAGGGGCTTATGGGAGCAGCTCATAAAGCAGAAGGCATCTTTTAAATCTAGACATGTAAACCAGATGGCATCTGGAGGTAACAGTCCAAAAGGGGTGTATGGGTCAGTAACCACAGAGTGCAAGGTGATTAACAGTCCATCTGGATCTTGAACTCTTTTAGATGGCTGAAGTGTATCTGGATGCCTGTGTGCTTCCTGTAACATAGGCATTGTCTTACAGCAGTGGGGGTCACAGTGAGGAGGTATGGTTGATGGCTAGGCCCAGAGGTGAATCTTTGGCCCATTCCTCTGGGAGGAGAGTTTTCAGAATTTCAGAATTACAGTTATCTGCCTCAGGTTAATGCAAGCATCATCTTCCTCTTGGGAAAAGTGCAGGGTTAAATGAGAGAGAGGCTGACTGACTTGGTAACAGAAATTCATGCTTGGTGAGATGTTCTCCCAGGCTATAAGTTCATGCCTGGCAGAAGAGGTGAGAGGCAAGTGTTTGCTCAGGTGATGGTTGTCTTTTTGACAAAAGGGACTTTTGAAAGCAGAGAGTTCTGTTTCATTGTCTACCAGGAAAGTCACAGGTTTACTTCTGACTTTTGTAATGACCATGGGCTCTCATAGGCCCAATTTGATAGGGCACTGACAGGGTGAGGACAGGTTCAGGTTGAGGTGGGTTGGATAGTCAGGTTTTTTGTGTCTTGCAGATGGAGAGAGCATTGGTCTTTCCACTGTCCAAACTGTTTTTAGTGAGTACATTGGTCAACTGCTAAGGCATTAGGTCTGCCATCAGTCTTGGGCTGTGAAGTCTGAAGCGACCCCTTAGGTCAGTTGCCACAATGGTGTTATCATCTGATTCAGGTTGAAGCTTTTGTGCAGTCTTTTAATCTGAAGGGGTATTTATTTTTTAGTGTCCTTAGTACTTATCTTTAGCCAGACAGTATGGTCATCTATTGGATCAGGTTTCTGGGCAACAGTGGTTGATGGCCTTTTGGGGCCCCTCTTTGTTATCTTTGAGAATTGTTTGACTGGGTTGCTTTAAAAGGCCATGGAAACTCATTTGTCGGAGCTGGCAGTCCAATTCTTTCTCAATCAGAATGTGGACATTTCTGTGTTGAGTAGACTCAGAAGGGATTGCTGACAGTCATCTCAGGTGGGCATTAGATGATGCCACATGACCAGGATAGTCATGTATCCAAAGACTCCAAAGGGAGGGTCTTTGTGGCTAAATGCAGGCAATGGCCTGCTGGAACAAGTTCAACTGACTGGAAGTAGAAGAGTCAGAAGCAGGAAGTGAAGCTACCAGTGTTGGTAGCAACACCTGCAGTGGCCGAAGGGGGTGCTAAGGCAGAATTCTCAGGAAAGAATTCCCTTTTTTCCTTTTTTTTTTCTTTGAGACACAGGAAATGGTTTGGTTTCATTTTTAACCCTATAAAATCCCTTTTTCCTGCAGTCAGGGAGTGTGAGTTCTTACTAATTCCCATCTCGAACTTGCTCTGTATGTGTTGTGTACCCTTGAATGATGGTGCAACAGACAAAGGGTGTGTGCCCCTCAGAGAGACAGACCATTCAGATGCCCACCTGGCCATTCCTCTTGTAGGGACTTAGGTGCAATTTAGCTAATAAGGGTGCCGGGGTTCTGTTACGCCATATGTCAATGACCATGGAATGGCAGGTGAGGGCCCAATCAGCCATTGCAACCAGTGCTTCCCAGTCTTGGTGTACAGACAGAGCAGCCTATTACTTATGCTGTTCATTCCACTCACTCAAGCATTCATTCAACAGTATTCAGAGACTGAACATTCCAACCCACTTTTCTCAAGGGTGGTCCTAACAAATGAGAGATGATCAAGCTCTCCTTCTGCTCAAACTGCACAGGACTGACAGATAGACTAACTTGGTGTCCCTGGGAGTCTTACCAGAATCAAGCAGACAGACAGGCAGGCAGACATATTGCATTCTTCTCCCTTTGGGGTTTTATGTGGGCCACTCAAGTGGGGAGCTAGGAATCCTCCTCCTGACCTCTGAGGGGACTCAGGAAATCTTGAGGGCTTGCTTTCCCATTGAGACCTGGAGAGGTCCTTGCTGTGTCCATGAGGGCCATGACTAGTGATTAAAGAGGTCAGCACAGTTGGTCTTCTTAGCTGATGCACCAGATGCAGTGGAAAGCAGAAACACTGAAACAACATCCAGGTTTTAGAGACAGATTCATTTATGTTAACAGGAACTAATTGTGATCATTCCCAGAATATCAGTCCCTGATCTCTGGTGTTCTAGGGCTTTTACAGGATAAGCAAGTAGGAAATACAGATGCAGAATGGCTTGTCAATTGGCGATTGGTTTATACAATGTGCATCACAGTGACCAGCTGTTTCTAAGACACAGAAGAAACTGGAACTGCAATAGGAACTGTCACCTGGGCAACTGTAGTGTACTGGCTGAGTGGGTTGGAGGGGAATTTTCTGCTACAATTATACTTTTTAAATGTCATGGTAAAGTATTGAAAAATTTAATAAACCTAATTTATTTCTTTTTTGTTTGCTTTGCTCTTACAAGTTTATATTTGGTAACTTTAATCTCAGTGTTTGAGCCTATTTTTCAAAGAAAGCCATTAGACAAGTCTACTGAATGAATAGTAACTGGAAAAGTAATAAGTATTTTGGAAATTGCATCTAACAATATGTTTCCTTGACTCCAGAGATAAAAAGGAGTGGGTATACTAGACCACATTTCCCTAGGAGAAAAAAATATGACATAATATATTCTGAAAAAGGAAAAGCAAAATAATCCTTAATACTTCCAGCTAAATAAACTGATTATACTTTCTTGTGAGAAAAGAGAGGACAAGAGAAAAGATTGTAAATAATTTCGTGATGAAAGCAAAGAGCAGTGCTCACTGTTGACCTATTTTTCTTCTCTCCTTGACATTTTCCTCATGGTAGATGAAAGAGGAAGGAAGAGTCTTCTTGGTGGAAGGGAAACTAGAGAATAATCAAAAGACTTTAATCTCAAACAATCTTAAAACTCAAGAAACTGAGCATACCAGTAATGATCTTTGATAGTGAAGGGGTGAATAAGAATATGAGAGGTAAAGGCAGTCAGGTGTCTGGTGAGCTTATGCCCTGTGCCTGTACTTTCTTGTTCTTTATTCTCCTAGCAATCCTGTAAAACATACCATTATGCCTATTGATCACTAGATGGTTTTAAAACATTAATGATAAAATTAGAAATGACTTTATAAAGAAAAGATGGAAAAAATTCTTGCTTTTACCTTAAGCTTAGAAAATACCTTACATGTGTAAGCTACTCTAATATTTTAAATGTTTCCTTTACATATTAGTTTAATAAAAAGTTCTGTATTTAACTTAAGTGCAAGAATTTTATTTTAAATTGAGTCAACCTTAGAGAGAGAGCCAGTATTTTGAATGTCAGCCAAAACAGATCTAAGAATTCATGCTGCAGGTCTATCTACTATGTAGATATCTATCTATTGATATAATCTGCTTTTCTATAGCTATGAAGAAGTAGTTTTAATTTAAAAATAGAAAGTTTAGCTAATGCATGCTTTAGTTCAGTTAGTTTTGTTTGCAAAACTCTTTTGTAGATTGTTTTGGGATTCACACAGGGAAAAATAAAGGAACAGAAAGAAACCACTTCATATATGTATCACTAAATTTGTAAGAATAAAGAGTGATCCCTTTATTCCCAGTCACATGACTACAGTAAGATTAGCACCTTTCAGTTGTAGAGTGTAATAAACCCTTGACAGCTTCATTGTCAAGGAAACCCTTGACAGTTTCCTTAACTCATTCCACACCATGAACAACAAACAGGCACATTTTACTTTCTCAAGTTAAAAGCCAACAATGCACAAGGAAGAAAAAGCAGAGCTAGTTAATCTCTTCTGGTGTTATAATGGTTAAGAAAACTGTGAGATAGTTTCTTAATTAAGAATAATATTTATTAATTATTCAATAAGTAGTGTAGTTATTTTCATTAAAATGCAATGGCCAGTCCATGGCAGAACAAGGGAGAAAGTGGGGGAAGTATTTTATGAGAACAAACCCAAGACAGACTGAAAAGTAAGTACGCTTCTGCCAAATAACACCCTTCCTCCCCAACATCTTATCTACTTCTCAACCTAAATACAGCAGACCCTCACTTTTCTCACTTAATGAGAGTCCCTATTTGCTTGCCTTTTGGAAGTCATTTCTATATTTCTCCCATAAATTTAACAAGAATAATACAAAGAAAAACATGAAAACAAAAATCACCCTCCCTTTCTTCTGTGACTCTAGGGCATGTAGTTGCTACTGAAAGCAACTGATCTTCTTGGTTGAGGATTCTTTTAATCATTCAACTTCCATGGGGTTTCTACAGTAGAAAAAGAACCACAGTAAGCTGTTAAAGGATAACCAAACAAAGATGACAATAAATTCATCAGAAAATACATAATCAAACATAAGCAAATCAATGATATTTTTATTTTAAATAATTAATTCTATAAAAGGTACATAAATTTAGCTTTGGACAAAGAAGTTTGTCACTGTGAAGATTTCCTGACCATGGTAACACGTGGAACAGGTTCTCTGGATAACGTCGCTGCTGCGGTTTGAGTCTGGATGCTCCCTAAGGCTGTGTGTAAAGGTTGTTTCCAGCATGGCCTGATTGAGAGATGGTGGAAAGTGTAATAGGTAAGGCATAGTGGGAGTCTCTGGCCACTGGGGGTGTGCCCTCAAATAGATCACAGAGTCCCTGTCCTCCTCCTCATCCCTCCTCTTCATCTCTTTTGCTTTCTGGCTGCACATTTGTTCCACCGCACATTTCCCTGTGACGTGCTGCCTGGCCACAGTCCCAGAGCAGTAGAGCCCACTGACTGTGCATTAACACCTCCAGAAAAGTCAAAATAAATCTTTTTTCGTCTTAATTTGATACTTCAGGTATAAGTAACAGAAAGCTTAACGTAATAATAAATATTCATTTTGTTCAATATATATTTCTTAAGAATTAATATTCACTCATTTATTCAAAACATGTGAATGGTCCACACATTAGTAGGTGTGAGGGATGTGACAGTAAACAAGAAAACCACATCCTTTTAACTCATGGGGCTTTCACATTTTGGGGGATACACAGGTATACAGGAAAGTCATCAAATAAATGTCACAAGTGTTCTGCTAGGGAAGAACATCTTTTCCAGTACACGTACAGGAAAACTTCTTTAAAAGTGTGATATTCTCGAATATCAGAGCAATATTAAGATAGCCTGATGATGAAAGGAGAGAGTGTTGCTAGGGGAAAGTGCACAGGTTGGCTGGATGGGCTGCATCAAGGGTACTGAAAGCTAGGATACAGCAAAAACCTCAAGCTCAAAGGAGTAAATAACAGAGCAATTTAGAAAGATGGATAAGGAGCTAATCCTGCAGTGTTTTCTACCCATATAAGGGAATTATGCTTTCCTTTGGAAATAGAAATAGAGAACTACTAAACAGTTTTAAGTAGAGTCACAAAGTCAGATCTGCATTTTAGAAATCTTACTGTTCCAGCTCTACAATGCTGCAACTAGACTGAAGAGTGCGGGGGGCCATGGCGGGATCATAGGTGGTGGCGACTTGACCAGAATGGTTGAAGGGAATACAGAAACCAGCAGGCATCCAAGAGTGAATGCAGAGGAATATAGGCATGATATGATAATCAGTTGGACATGAAAAACTAAAGGACAGGGAGCACTAAAGAGCGATGCTTTAGTTTCTAACTAGAGCACTTGGGTTAAGACTGGTATAATTCTGAAACAGAGTAGGTTTAGAGGCAGAACAGAGAGATCATTTAAGCCATGTTAACTTCAAGGGCCTGTACGACTTTAAAATGCTGGATGTGGAGGAGGCAACTGTACTAGGCAGATTTCTGTGCTAGAGTCATTGCTACAAGTTACCACTATTGATAACAGTAAAAGCCATGGGAGAAGATAATGTTGCTTAAGAGAAATGCAAAAATGGCCCTTGTATGACTTAAATCATATAAGTCACTATAAAGGTGTGACAATCCCAGCAAGGATGGTGCTGAAAACAGTCTAAGAATCATATACATTTCAGTGTCTCAGTGTTGTAACATTCCCAAATCTGTAATTTTTAACATGTGACAAGCTAAGTCATTGTCATATGCATGTTACTACTGAAAGTTTTTAAGTATCCTACATGGGAGATTTTTTTTTTACCACATGTACTTATTTTATCAATTTTTAAATGATAGGAAAGATAAGTAAACTCAAAGTTTATGTTAGAGAAATTTTCTTAGTGATCATCTTTGATGGGAAACGTCTGTCTTTAGTAGCTTTTTGGTGAGGCTTCATTATTGTTTTTAAGCTTCAGTTTCTATGAATTTAAAATGGGAATGTTAATTTTACCCTTTTTTAATTTTAAAAATCAATCTCTTATTGTTATGTTTTTTGCCTATCGTGTATGAAGTTTATAGGTGAAAAAAATTGCTAGCTCTAAAGTGTTAGAAAATTGTTTCAGATCTCTTATCTGTCAAACATTAGATAAATGCTTCCAAACATAGGCAATTTAACTCTTAATCAGTGTGCTTCACCAGTAGGTTGTAACAAATTCTGAATCTCATCAAAACCACTTAAAATATAAGTAGTGACATGACAGGTGGAAATTAGTGTAGACTACAGATCAATTTAAGTGAAGAGCAAAATAAAAGGTAAATAATAGGGAGTAGAAAGAGCTATCTCAAATGGGAAAGGGATCAAGAAATGGAGGGAGGGAGAGTAGGAAAGGAGAGAAAGGGGACACAAAAAGGAATTAAGATGTGATATGTACATGTACCAGTGCCACACAGGAACGTAAACTCTATGTACTGCAAACATGTATTAGTTAAAAAAAATCTTTAAAGGTTAGTCCAAACATAGTGCAACATGGAAATGTCTCTAAGTGTGGCCAAATTTTCAGTCACTGAAAATTCCGCAACTGGAGTATTCAGGCCTCGTGTAGAGTCTGAATGATGTGTGCCTTGTCCTTTACCAGCACTTTTCTTCTGATCAGGGTGTCTGCGTCTGTAGTAATGACTATACCAGAGGAGGAATCCTCTGACCATTCTCTAACTAAGAAGAAATCAATCTCTTTCAGCTTTTTAACTTAGGGCGATCTAAGTTTCAAATAGCTAGTTGATTCCACAAGGCTACATTATCCCTCAGTGAAATGATAAAAATGCCATTTCTGTGTCTCCAGAGTGGAGGACCAAGTCATGGATTGCTAGCCTCTCCTCTAAAGTACAAACGTCTCAAAGTCTCCTCTAGGGTCAAATGTTTCCTCTGTGCTGACTCTTAAATGCATGAGAGGAGGGGGAGGGCTCTAGAAGTACAGATATATGTCTTGATAAAATCTGTTACATCTTTTAAAAACAGCTAAAATTTTCATCGTGTTTGAAGAACAGCTTGTTACATACCAGCAACGTGTCTGATGTTAAGAATAATGTTCATTATGTGCCAATATCTTGCCAGCTTACATCAGTGTTTTTAATCTTTAGTGTTTCAGTAAGGCTAGAGTTTTGCAGCATAATATTGGTTCTTTGGAGTATTAAATCAGTGCCAAGAATATTTCACTAGTCTTTGCTGTCAGTCTTTGGAAGTTAATTAAAGAACATGCATGCTGAATCTGTTCTCTGCTTTTGTATGACAACCCGCAGGGGTTTCTGTTAAAGTGTCTCTCTACCTCGACCACCCTGGAAAAATTACCATGCCAGATAGGAGCTGAGAACATGTAAAAGGCAACACAGTGAGCCCTACAACAAATCAACTCAATTCAGTGTCATTCAAAGGCTTACATCAGAACATCAGAAAAGCTTTCTCAACAGCAAGAGTACCTTGGAGAAACAAAAAAGTCTAGTGCTAGAAAAATACATCATGGGGTGGTGTGTGGGTAAAATGCTGTCCTTACCCATTTGCACAAAGTTGAAAGACCTTCTCCACATCTTTTTTCATCTCCAGTGCAACTACATATATTAATACAAGCTCCAATTAAGGAATGTCAGGCCAGTCATTATAAAGAATGGGCAAATTCAGTTAAATTAACAGCTTGGTTAGTGTGCCTGAGTTAGAACATATTAAAAATCAATAAATGGGAAAATGATATTCCAACTGCTCAGAATATTAATTCTTACAGCCACTAATAAACCATTGTCATTGATGATGCTAAGTACTCAGTGACAGCCAAAAGATGTTTAGTAAGTTCTACTCATTGTAGGCATTGTAGGAGTTACTAAAAATAAAAATTATGCCAGTTCTTCCATATGGGAAAGACACTAGATACAGATATTGACTTCTTTGAAAACAAAACCAAAACGTGAAATGTCTTACCATTTAGAAAAATCTACTCTGAGAAACCAGTCATGCACAGCAAATATTTCTTATTTACCTATTCAGTAAAACATATGGGGAATATAAAGATACTTAGGATATAGGTGAGGGTCTCCCAAGACTTGAAATTTATTTAATAAGTACAAAAATGGTTGAATTATAATAATTTATGTTATAATAATTTGAAACAGTATAAAAGGAGCCTAAGAAGGCAGAGTGTGATTTAAAGCTAGTTATGAATTGATGTGAGTCAGAGGAGAATCAAATGAAGCCTACAAATTTTAAAAATAATTTAGATGGAGAATAAGGCAAATTATTCTAAAATTATATAAGTGAAATCATGAGGGAGAGGTTTCAGCAGCAATGAGCAATCCTGTTTGACCAGCTGTCTTTATATGAGAAAGGCCGAATGCCCAGCTTCTTGGTGGTTGTTACATTTTATGCCTAGATGTTCCCCCCAAAGCACTCATATGTGAGTCTTCTGGGAAGTGACTTAATCATGGGACGTGACATTAGATTATGGGTGTGGCATACTGCTTGGTTTAGCATAGTTTCGGGTGTGAATGATAGATGTACTGAACAGTAAAGACCCATTCTGAGTGTGGGGGAGTCACCAACAAATAGGCTGGTAGTGTGGATGGAATAAGAAGAGAAAGAAGGGAAGGAAGACTTGCTGTTTCCTGCCTGCCATGCACTGTTTCTTCTCTGCCTTGGCCCTCTGCTCTGCTGCCCTGTCTTGGAACCAGCTGACCATGGATTGAAACCTCTACAAACTGTGAGTTAAAAATAATCATTTCCTCCTTTAACTTGTGAGTGTTGGGTATTTTGTCTCAGCAATAGAAAGTAACTAAGACATATTTGGGGTTGTTGCTGCAATTGTACCTGACCATGTGGTCCACAAGCCTTTGGAACTAGTTTATGGGAGGAGATTGGAAAGCTTGGAGATGCTGGCTAGAGAAGCAACCCTAAACTTCTGTGAACCAAGCTTGGCAAGAGATTCTGGTCTAAGCTTAGAAGACTTGAATGTTGACTGCAACACAGCTGGAAAAGGTTCCAGAGGTTTCAGTTCAAAACAAGAAATACAATGGCAGTTGGATTCTAGGCCATATGTTTTATGTTCTGCTTACAAATTTGTTTGGATCTTGCACTTGTCTGCTGATACTGTAGGTGACTGAGATTAAGGGCAGTGCACTAATTAACCTGGCAAAATAAATTTCAAGGCAGTTTATTGTTGTGGCAGTGTTATGACTACTGTTGGGAGCTTTGAGCCAGTTCTACCTTGTGGATCAAGAGCAAAAGTTTCAGCAGAATGTTTTAAACTGTTTTGAGTTTGATCAGAAGGAAAACTCCAGCGAAGTTCCATCCTCCGAAGATGGAGCAGAGGTGAACTTGATTGCTGAAAAGATTAGTATTAAAAAGCTATGTACTTCAGAACAGGACAATGGAAAAGATGGCCTGAAAGTATAACAAGAACCAGCATAACACCACCCTTGTAACCTCAGAATTGCCTAGGTGAAAGACGATGTTCCAGTAGCAACCTAGGGAATTTGTTCTTTGGGATTGGATTCACAGTGCTCAGCAATCCAAGAACTGGACCCCTACAACAAAGAGAAAAGGAAACCTGACTACTCCTACAGCTGGCAGCAGATTTTGGCATCATCCACATGGTGCTAGTTTCAGATACATAAAGAATGCTAGCATTGTGAGATCAGGAAGGCTTACCCTCAGGTTTCGAATAAAGACCTGTGAGACCAGAAAGTGTGCCCCTGTAGGGCAGTGTGTGAAGCTGTGAGTGTGAAGTCAAAAGTGCTTTGGAGACCCCAGAAGACTGGAAAAAGCATAAGTGTGGATCATCTGAGGAAAGCTTCAGGGAGTAAGCATAGTCAGACAGAAAGGAACCATGAAAGCTATGACTACCAACAGTGAAGTCAGGGTGGGGCCATCCAAGCACTTTGAAGTTCACATTTTGTTACAGATTGCCCCAGATGCTACATAAACTATAGGATTTAATGTTTACTCAGCTAGGTTTTGGTCTTCTTTTGGTCCCATTCCTTTCTGTCCTCTTATTTCTACCTATTGAAATGGGGATGTTCAGCTTGTGCTATTGTATGTTGGAAGTATTTGCCTTCTCTTCATTTGTGCGGAGGCTAGCAGCTTAGAGTTTGCCTTAAATTTTCAGAGGCAAATTTGGACTTGGACTTTTTAGCAATGCTAAAACTGTTAGGATTTTGGTAGCTCTTACACATGTACTGAATCCCTTTTGCATAAAGAGATGCACATGAGTCTTTTGGGGGCCAGGCAGACTGGTATGGTTTATATGTAAATGTCCCCCAACAGCCTCATGCACTCACAGGTAGGGCTTTTGGCAGTGACTAGATTGTGGGTGGTGTGTAATACTACATCATGTGTGTTTGATACTAGATTAGTCCATTGATTGGGTTAGCATGGTTCTTGGTATGGGTGATGCATTTACTGAAGTGAAAAGACCCACCAGCTAGTAAGTAGGCTTGTAACTTGGATAAACTAACAAAGGAAAGAAGAAGGAACTTTTGCTACCTATTACCTACCATGTCATGGGACTGTCTCTCCTCTGCCAATTTCCCCTTTCTTGGAGTCTGACTATGGATTGAAACCTCTACAAACTATGAACTAAAATAAACCTTTCTTCCATTAACTTGTGACTGTCAGGCTTTTGTCCCAGCAACCAGAAAGTAACTAAGACAATGGGTGTTAGGAATCTTGGCTGAAGATATATTTTTGCTATCTTCTAGATAATGATTCTTGCCCAACCAAACATTCTTTCTGAGCAGTCTACCTTTCTTCATCACCTTGCTTTCTTCATGTGAAGCATGAAGAACCACCTGAATATTTTGTTACAAGTGCTCGCTTTAGCAGCACATATATCTTAAGTTACAGAATTTATGTGAAGACCAACTAACATTATCTGTATGAGAGTACCTCAAAAACTGTTGGAACAAGAAGTCTAGACTCATTGGCAGTAGAATCCAGAAAAACAGAGTTGAAGCTTATTGTGAATGCCCTGAATAAGTAAGAAGATCTGGATATATTAAACAGAGAGCAACTGGAAATTTTTGAATAAGAGAAAAAAAAGTAATTAGAGCAGGGTTAGAGTCATTATTTTGATAGCAAGGTAATTAAATAGAAGGTTAGAAAAATCAATCTAAGTTTAAAAATGAGAAAATCTATTTCACAATAGTATTTTGAGGCTTTTAAAGAGATTCTGCAAAAACTGGGCAGTAAATTGCTATTAATATTGAACTAAATAAATGGCAGTTTGCAACTTACACATCTATGAGAGACAGTTGAAATCTTGAGAGTAGATGAGTACTAAAAGGAGGGGAAGGCTGGCCCTAAATCAAGGACAGCAATTTTCTGAAGCTGTTGGTTTCAAGCAGAGGCCTAAAGTGGTATCCTTCTACGGTCTGTTGACCATTTCAGAACTTTAGAAATGTAATAGTCAATTCATTAGAAAGAAAAAGCTCACCTGCCCACCATCCTGCTATGAGCCAGCCACCCCAGGCCATGAGGAGAAGAAGCCACACCCCCTGGTGAACTTGCCACCATGGGGCCTGGCAGAGAGGAAGCCACATCCCCTAGGTTCCGCTGCCATGTGGAGAACATCAATGAGAAGCTGCCCTGCACATCTCTGCCACCCCAGGAACCTCGGATCAGAGGAACTCAGGTGCCTAGCCCAATTCCCTGCACCACAGAACAGACAGCCAATGCAGGAAGCACCCAGCACTCAGCAACCAACTGATTCAGAGGAACATAGGAAAATGTCAAGACAAAGGAGTGAGGTACAATCTCAAACCTCCAGCCCACCTAGAACAAGTCTAGAAGACATAGACACAAAAGAAATTAAAAGTCACACATCTGAAATTTCTGAAATGATAGCAATTGAAGTAAAGAGACAGTTTAGTGCTGATATTGTTTAATTAACTTTGCATGCCTATATCTCACTCAGAACAAGTCTAGAAGACATAGACACAGAGGAAATTAGAAGCCACACACCTGAAATACCTGAGATGATGGCAACTGAAGTAACAAAACAACTTAGTGCTTGTGCTGTTTGATTGACTTTCCATGCCTGTGTCTGGTGGTCTGAGCATCTATTTAGAGGATAACAATGTGCATTACAGTAACGATGGTTGATTTCCTACTGACTAGTTTTTGAAATCTAATATTGTTCCCATTGTTTTGTTTCATTTTGCTTCATTGTTTTGTTTTGTTTTATTCTCTTTAAAATAGAATAATAAAATAAAAGGAAGAGGACAGTGAGAATAAGTTACCATTCACTAG
>RJWM01031532.1:0-22325 GCA_004363535.1 Dasyprocta punctata | reverse complement strand
CCAACCAACCAACCAACAAAAGAATCAAAAAGAGTAAGTGGCAAGAATGATGGAATAAGTATGTTAGAAGTGAATGGGAGCCAGGCGTGGTGGCGCACGCCTTTAATCCCAGCACTTGGGAGGCTGAGGTAGGCGGAGCGTTGTGAGTTCGAGGCCGGCTTGGGCTACAACACGAGCACAAGGCCAGCCTGAGCTACATAGTGCGACCCTGCCTCAAAAAAACCCGGGCCGGGAGTTTGGCTCAGTGCCTTAAGTGCCTGCCCTGGCAGGCGCAAGGTTGTGAGTTTAATCCCCGGGGCCGCAAAAAAAAAAAAAAAAAAAAAAAAAAAAAAAAGAAGTGAATGGGAGTGTTTTGAGGGAGATTTAATGGCAAAGTGTGTTTTATTGTAATAATTTTTTTTAAAAAATTAAACATTCACCATGTATTTTGCTCACATTATGCATAATATGGCGCGTCACATTTTAGAATGTTTTGGTTACTGCCCCAGGTCCCTCCCATGAGTTTGGTGGGTGAGCTGTCATTTAGTCCTACAGGCCGTCAGGGGCCTGGAGGTGGTAGGTGACTGGGCAGGTAGAGTGAGGGACCTGGCCAGAGTCAGGCCCACACCATACCGGTGTTCTGAGCTGCCAGACCTCAGGACCGGGAGAAGGGAGCCCCCAGGGAACGTGGTGAGCCCTGGAAGGTGTGTAGGGTGGGTTTGTGCACATGTGCATGGGTGGTGGGGCCACAGAGGTAGGAGCATGTGTGTGTGCACGTGGTATATACCCAGCAGAAAACCCAGGCGTGCCAGAAACAGCTGCTTTCTCATTTTCTTTAAATCAGTTTACACCTTATTCTAAGCGAGCTCCCACCCTTCCTGCCGTCTGGCAGGAAACTGGATCTCAGCCATTCTTCAAGCCTCTTTTTCCCTCTAGAGTGATGCAAAGGTCCTGAAGTGTTTTCAAGCTGGCCCCCACCTCTGGCAGGGCTGTGGAGCAGAGCAGGAGGTCATCTCTTCTTGCCTGGGAAGAGAAGAGCTGAGCTGTCTTTGAAAGGAGGGGCAGGGGTTGGTTTACCTGCTTGGAACTGAAGTGTGAGTAAGAGTGGGTGTAAACAAAACAAAACCTAAATGAATATCCAGGATTCATCTAGAACCCGACAGCTTTGCCACTGGTTATGGCTGTCATTAGTCATGTGGGGCTATTTATATCCCAATAAATTAAAATGAAACAAAATCTAAGCATTTACTCACACCAGCTGCGTTCCTAGGACTAGGAGCCCCTTGTGGTTACCACGTGGGGCATCACAGAATGTCCTGAGAGTGCCCTGCCCTCAGAATGGTGCTGCACGCTGAGTGGGCGCCTGTCCGTCTTGCAGATGGGCCATGCGAGACCGGATCAGGGCAGCTCATCCAGGCCCCTCACAACAAGGACCTTCAAGCTCCCTAGGCAGCAAAACCACAGCCAGGGTGGAGTGTCCTGTCTGTAGCGAGAGAGATGATTTCTCCTAAGGTCCACCTGTTAAGGGGTTGTGTGGCTCCAGTCCTGCCTCAGGCACCACAATACACCTCTTTGTGACTCAGTTTCCCCAGTCAGCAGATAGAGGTTATGACAGCTTCATGGGACTGTGTGGGGTTTCCATGAGTTAATGCCTGTAGCATGCTTTGGACAATGCTTGTGTACAGCCCTGGCTAACTCAGCTGCATTTCAGAGATGATAGAATTAAGCACAGAGGAAGGGGTGCTGGGTTGCCTCAGACTGACCACAGGATCCATTCCCAGATCTCCAGGCTGGGATTCATTTAGATTTAGACCTTCAACCTTATCTGAGTTGCTTTTGGAAGACACCTGGAGCTAAGAGGGCTATCCCCAGCCAAGGCAAGCTGATCCAAGTATAAAAGACACTCAGAATAAGGGGGAGACTTCTACTTGTGACTTAAGGACTAATGCAAGGACATCTGGTGCAACTCTTAGCTCCCTGATGCTTGATCCTCTTCATGATAATGCTGATAGCCTTGCTTGAATGCTGTTCCAGATGGGGATCTCACTAACAACCAAGGGAACCCCACAAGAGCAGGAGCTGGTTTTTTCCCCTTGCAGTATTGGAAATGGAGCCCAGGGCCTTCCACATGCCAGACAAGTGCTCTGCTATTGACCTATATCTCTGGCCCTTTTAAAATTTTGAGAGTTTCCCAGGCTGGGCTTGCACTCGTGATCCTCTTGCCTCAGCCTCCTGAATGGCTGGGACTATAGGCATGTGCCACTGCACCCAGCCAATTGCTGATATTTGGTGGTACCTGTCTGGAAAGGAAGTGTCCAGATAGATGAGACTACAAGAAGGCAAGATTGCCCCTGGGTGAGCCTTCCTGGCTCAGACACAGGGCAAGGCAGTGAAAAGAAGCCCTTCCTGGTCCAGTAGACCTGGTTCAGATTTAAGCCCCGCTGACAGCTCACTATGTGACCCTGAGCAGGCAGGGCTTGCCCCTTGCTGTGCCTTAGTCTCACTGTCTGTCCAGCAGGTTCTCTGACAGCACTCATTTGGGAAAGACATTGTGAGCATTAAGCAGGAAAAAATGTGCGAAATTCTGGGCACGCAGGGAACAAGAAAAGCAGGAGCCGTGACCGGTGTGAGGGTGGTGCCATCGGACTTGCCACACACAGCCTGAGGTAGGGTGAGGCTGGCTCTGTGCTGGGGGTCTGCATGCAGGGCCAGGCTACGGCTGCTCAGTGGCACATCTGCTGCAGCTGTGATGCACAGCCCTGCTCCATGCTTCCTCTGCCGGCTGAGCTCAACCCGGGATGTGGGATGTGGAGCCATCTGTTGTTATGGCAACACAGGCCCATTGGAGTCCTGGAGCCATCAGTCACCCTGGCCCGCTGTGGGGGTGTGTCAGAGGAGGCGGGGGTATGTGGCTGTGTTTGTGGGTGGGTATGGTACACAGAATCAAGTGTGCTAGGCCACATCCCCGAGTGTGAACAAGATTTCTGGTTGTGGTTGTGCTTGTGTACGAATGGAGCGCTTGCCTGTGCAAAGCTGGCTGTGCCCACGCTGTGCATGTCTCTCCGTGCACATGACATTTGAGTCGTGCGTGTGCTCTGCGTTTCTGTGGAGTGTGTATGATGTGGCTCTGTGATGCTGGCCTTGAGGGAGCATGAGCAGGAGTGGTTCTCAGGGAGAGGGGTGTGCATTCCTGTGACTGTCACTCTGACTGTGTGGCCCGGGTATGCCACTGCACCTGTCTGAGCTGCGGTTTCCTCCTTTGTAAACACAGAATATTGGGAAGAGTGGTCACACTCAGTATTTCATTTATCCTCCTACCCAGTCCAAGTTATTAACTCAACACATTTATTGAGGGCCAACCATGTGTCAGCCTCTGAGGATGCAGTTGTGAACAGAGTTGCTTCCTTGTGCGTCATCACATAAGTAAGTAAATAAAATCTAGGAGGCCTTGGGTGGTTCCTGGAAGAGTGAACAACAAATTCGGGTATAGGGGCTGGGGCTTGGCTCAGCGGCAGAGCATTTGCCTACCACGCAAGGCCTGGGGTTCCATCCCCTAGCGCTGCAAGCAAAAGAGAGGAAAGCACAGATAGGGGTGAATGCTGAGGAGGGGGTGACCAGGGAGGTGACTTTAAACAGAAGCCTCAGGGCAGAAGGGACAGTAAAGACAGCAATGTTACAAGCAGAGGGGACAGCAAGTACAAAGGCCCCGAGGCAGGCTGAGATCCATGTATCTGTGACACAGGCCCAGACTGCGTGCTGGTGGGCTCAGCCACAGCAGTGCACAGATGAGGAGGCAGGTGCACAGGCGTGCAGGTACCTGAGCAACTGGGCGACAGCGCTGGGCCTCACGCGCAGGTTTCTAGGCTTTTCCTTCACGTTTCATGGTGAAGGGAGTGGGAGGAGGGGAGGGATGAGCACAGAGAGCCGTCCCTGGGGTGGGAGGGAGAAATCAAGGGGAGATGGTGCTTCCCTGGAGAGTGAGCAGAATCTAGGGTGATGGAAGCAAAGGCCATCCAGGCAGCAGCAACGGGAAGCTGGCTTCCTACTCAGTGATCACTAAGCACCAGCTACTGAGATCTAGACCCTGAGCTGGGCCCAGGGATGCGAGGATATATACACAAGCCAGGGTGCTGGCTCTGGTTGGTGTGGAGACAGGGAAGGGTCTACACGTGAGATGGACTCGTATCCAGAGCATTGTTGGAGAGGGACCAATGATCTGGGAGAGCTTATCATGCAGGGGAAGCTATTTCCAGAAAGAGGGGACATTTGGGTGGGTGCTGAGACATCTCTGGTGGCAGGAGGGGGAGGCTGTCAGGCTTGCCTGGGCATCAGCTGAACAGGCAGTGACAGGAAGGACGAGGTGTGAGAAAGCAGAGACCAGAGCCGTCTTCAGGGCTTTGGAAGGCATCTGAGGCTGTGCCAGCCCAGGCTGGCTCTTCCCACTGGAAAGACCCAGTCAGCTTGGAGGCTGTCAAAGAAGATGCACAGGGGCCGAGAAGCACGGGTGGGAAAGGATGTTGGTGGCAGGCTTAGCGTCCCCGCTACACAGAGTGATCCGCTCTGGTTTAGCCTGTACACTGCACTCAGTCAAACAAAACCTAGAGTTCACAACTCAGCAACAAGAAGACAAACGACTCCATCCAAATGAGCAGACGGTTTGAGGAGCTGCTTTTCCCAAGTAGATATAGATCGTTACTGAGCACACGGAAAGATGTTCTGCATCCTCGGTCCTTAGGGAGATGCAAACTCAACCACCACGAGCCACCTCCTCACATCCTGAGTGACTGCTTATGACTATCCATGTGGGCAGATGGGTAATGCCAAGTACTGGTGACGACATAGGACAGTGGGACTCTGAGCCGTTACTTGTGAGGATGTGAAATGGCAGTCACTTGGAAAGGTTTGGCACTTTCTTAGGTGGTAAAATATACCCTATCATAAATCCAATCAGTCCACTCCTAGGCGCTTATCCAAGAAAAATGAAAACACATGCCTATACTTAGGCTGACAGCAGTTTTATTCAAGACGAAAACAGCACAAATGCTCATCAAGTGGTTAATGGATGAGCAAAACGTGGTACGTCCATGCAATGACGTAAATATTGTCTGGAAATGAAAATGAACGAGGGGCTGGTATTTGCAAAAACATCAGTGAATCTCAAATGCATTATGCAGATTAAAAAATAATCCAAGCTCAAAGGCTACCCTCTAATCCAGGTGTGGTGGTGCATGCTTGTAATACCAGCATTCTAGGGGGCTGAGGCAGGAGGATCACAAGTTTGAGCTCAGCCTGGGCAACTTAGTGACGTGGCAAGACCTTGTCTCACAATAAAATGTAAAAACTAAAAAGGGCTGGGGACATAACTCAGAGCAAAGGCCTTGGATTAAATCCCCAGTACCACAAAAAAAGGGGAACTTCTCTCTATAATTCTATTTCTGTCAAAATTATAGGGACATTGCAAGGTATTGCTGGCATGTGTCTATGGTCTCAGCTAGTTGGGAGGCTGAGGTGAGAGCATCTCTTGAGCCCAGGAGTTTGAGAGCAACATGTAAATTATATTCAATATCTCTGGCCACAAAGGAACAACACCCCATGAAGCTTGGAGTGGGTGGTTCTCCAAGCTTACTTACTGTTGTGGAACCCTGGGAGGGAGCTCTGGGAATCAGCCTCTGCTCCAGGTGGGGCCCAGCTTGTCATTTTGCTGGCACATACTTTATTTGGCTCTGCCTGGTGTTTGTCAGTTTCTCCAAACTCTCATGCATCCCTTCACATTTGGGTCTCTTGCTAGACATGGTTGCATATGCCTGTAATCCCAGCACTTGGGAGGCTGAGGCAGGAGGACCACTGTGAGTTTGAGACCAATCTTTACTACAAAGCAAGACCCTACCTCAAAAACAACAACAACAACAACAAAAAAAAAACCAAACCAAGCCAAACCCACACAACTGGGACTCTTTCTAAGCAATGTGTTGTAAAGTGAGTTCTTTTTAAAAACAAAACAAAACAAAACAAAACAAAAGGAAACAGGGTCTCACTGTGTAGTTCAGGTTGGCCTTGAACTCTCTTATGTAGCCCAGGCTGGCCTTGAACTCACAGAGATCCTCCTGCCTTGGCTGCCCAAGTGCTGCAGTCACAGGTATGTACCACCGTGCCTGGTCAATTGAGTTCTTCTGTTGTGAATATCACAGCATGGACTTATACGAACTAAGACTGCTACAGTCAACAGGCCACCTAATCTTACGGGACCACCATCAGTTACACGACATGTTGCTGACAGAAATTCAGTCACTGGTGTTGGATTGGGTTGGGAATGACTCTCTCCGAAACACAGGGTAGAGGAACTAGTAGGCCAGAATGTCAGGGGGCTGGTAGTGTGTGTGTGTGTGGTGGGGTCAGTGTTCTCAGCAGAATACGTGGTCTGAGGAAGTCATCGGTGGCCCAGCGTCAGTCCTTGCTGGTGCCTGCCCAGGGGGAGTGTACTTCTCATGCCCTGAGGTGGCTGCTGTGACTTGTTTTGCTAAGTCAGTGTGAGCCACACAGATGATGTCACTCCCAGAAACGCCGTCATGGTCCAGACAGCAGGGAGTCAGGTGAGCTCTCCACACTCCTGAAGCCCGGTCAGAATGCTTTTGCCACCATAGAAGCCCCCTCAGTCCTTGTAAATCTGGAGTCTGGAGCCTGGGATGCTGCTGCAGGCAGAGGGAGCCTCTGCCCTGCTTCCTTCTGATCGTGCATGTCAGTGAACCTCATGGACAGAGCCAAGTTCAAATCTAGAACCTAGTTACAAGGAGTCTGCCAGGGGCTGTGGTTGCAACTCACCAGCATCCCCGTTCAGGCAGGTCAACACAGTGGGGAGTGGAAAAGGGGTCATCGTGTAGAAAGAGAAGAGCCAGAGAATGAGGTGGGAGAAAAGCAGTGGGAGAGGTAAGGGGGCACAGGTAGAGGGTTGAAAGGAAGAGGGTGCTGAGGGGGAAAGACTGGGGCCAAGGCTAGGGATGGGGCAAAGGAGGGAGAGGAAGAAAGGATTGGAGTCTGATCCTGGCTACAGTGGGTGGAACAGTAGCTCCTCAAATTCATGCCCACTCAGACTTTCAGAATGTAACTGTCTTAGCCTCTTTTACACTGTTGTAATAGAATTCTACAGCCTTGGTAACTAAAAAGAAAATAAATTCATTTCCCACAGTTCTGGAAAGCCCAAGAGCATGGTGCTGGGACCAGGCAAGAGGCACTGTGCTCTGTCGGCACCTGGTGCAGGACCTCACCTGCAGAGATGTGTAGTTCAGGTCTCTCTTCTTATAAAGCCACCAGTCCTGTTGTAGGGGCCCAATCCTAATAACCTCATCCAACCCTAAGAACCTCCCAAAGATCCTGCCTCCAAATACCATCAGCATAGGAATTTGGGGGTTAGGTCTCCAACACATGAACTTTGGGAGACACATTCAAACCATAGCAATGATCTTATTTGGAATGGGCTTTTGTAGATGTATTACCTAAGTATCCCAAGGTGCCTTTATATGAATGCTAGAAAACACAGAGACAGCTTCCTATGTGCAGACACACAGAGATTGGCATGGTATGTCTCAGGCCAAAGATTGCCAGGAGCCACCAAAAGCTGGGAGACACAAGAAAGAATTCTCCTCTGATCCTCTGGAGCGGTGACAGATTTTAGAGACCAAGTACCCAAACTGCAACCCAAAATTCATTTATTTATCACGAAGTGCCAACACTACAATTAAACCTGAATACTGAGGTTTTAGTGTAGAAAAAAACAACTCATACATTTTCTTTTGTTTTAAAAGAAAAACACAAAAAGAGCACCTTCAATGATACAAACACTTTTTATTGAAAGGTAAAAATTGCATTTGGTGTAGTTTTGCACCATTAATGTGATCTTTGCTGTTGTATGCATGTTAATAACACCTTATCTGGGGCAACTTGGCTTGTATGCTGACAGAGAGGGCTCTGTATGCCCACCTTGGCACATGTGCCATAGGTTTGCCACCACTGTTCTATGGCAAGTGTTTTTCTTTTTGAGACAGGGTCTCACTATGTAGTGCAGCCCGGCCTTAACTCACTTATGTAGCCCAGACTGGCCTTGAACTCACGGCAGTCTTCTTGTCTCAGCTGCTCAAGTGCTGGGATTACAGGCATGTGCCACCACGCCTGGCAAGAAAGTGTGGTCTTACAGACACTTCAATTTTAGACTTCCAGCCTCCAGAACTGACAGCACAAATTTCCACCACAAGCCACCAATTCACATTACTACGTTACAGTCACCACAAGGGACTGACACAGTAGCTCCATCACATAATCACTCCCTCATCTAAGAGGCTGCCAGCCACCTAGGCTGGGAGAACAGGAGGTGACAAAGGTCCCAAAAGGCCTGGGAGAGGGAGGGAGGTGTGCTGAGGACTCAGCGGGGGCGGGGTGGGGGCGGTTCGCGTGGCTCATCAGAGTCCTCACAGGTGTGGCTGGTCTGTGTGGGGCTCGTCATCTTGCAGGTGGTGGAGGAGGGCAGCTGTAGGGAGTCCTCCTGGCTTGGCCCTGCTCTGGGAGTCCCTGCAACTCCTTGGCAGATGGTCAGGGCCTCCTAATCTGAGGGTGGGGGTGGTGGGGGTGAACACATGGGATCACTCTTGGGATGTGGCGAAGGGGTCAACCTGGGGTGTGCCTGGGGTGCACCCAACTCACTTTTCCCAATTTGTGTGACCTTGGACACCTCACAGTCCCTCTCAGCCTTCTAAGAGAAGGCCAGACCAACTGTTAGAAATCCTGAGATATAGTACCCCAGGCAATTCAGCTATCTGATCTTTGACAATGGGGCCAAAAGAATGTACATTGGAGGAAAGATAACCTCTTTAAAAAATGCTGCTGGGAAAACTCTCTACCCACATGCAGAAGAGAGAATCTAAACCCATATCTTTCACCATGTACTAAACTAAAATTGCCTGGGGCGGTAGCATACACCTGTGATCAATCCCTGCACTCTAGAGCCTGAGACAGGAGAATTGCTGCAAGTTTGAGGCCAACCTGGACTGCATAGTGAGTTCAAACCCAACCTGAACTACTTAGTGAGACCCTGTCTAAAAAAAAGAAAGATCAAGGACAATGTTAAAACAGGAAAACTTAATCTGCTGCAAAATACAGTAGGTAAAACTCTTGAAGATGTAGGTATTAGGCAAGGACTTTCTGAACAGAACCCGCACTGCACAAGAAATAACATCGAGAGTTAATAATTTGGGTTATACCAAATTGAAAAGCTTATGTACAACAAAGGAAACAACCAAGAGAGTGAAGAGACAACCTACAGAATGGGGAAGATTTTTGCCAGCTATTCCCCAGAGAAAGGACTGATATCGGGAAGATACACAGAACTCAAAAAAATTAGATCTCCCAAAATAAAAGACCCAACCAAAAAAATAGAGAACAAAAATGAATAGACACTTCTCAGAAGAAGAACAAATGGCCACTAACTACATGAAAAAATGTTCAAAATCTCTGGGCATTAGAGAAATGTTTATTAAAATAACACCAAAATTCCATTTTACTCCTGAAAGAAAGGCTAAGAAACCAAATAGTAACAAGTGCTGGCAAGGCTGTAGTAGTGATGATGGTAGGGAGGAACATTTTCATATCATTGGTGGGAATTTAAACTAGTGTAATAACTTTGGAAAACAGTATGGATATTCTTCAAAAAGTAAAAATAGACGTTCCATCATTTCCATTTGGCCCAGCTATGCCCTTTCTAGGTATCTTCCCAAAACAGTTAAAGGTATCATATTACAGTGATACATGCATACCCATGTTTATAGTAGGACAATTTATAACAGCTAAATCTTGGAAGCAGTCTATATGTCCATCAACAAATGAGTGGATAAAGTGTGGTATTCACACACAGTGGAGTACTATTGTGCCATAAAGAAAAATAAACTTGAGTCATTTGTAGGGAAATGAATGTACCATGAGACCATAATGGTAAGCAAAATAAATCAGACTCATGAGCTTAAATATTGCATGGTTTCTCCTACACGAGAAACCATAAATAAAGAGAAAGAAATATAAAATAATATAAATATAAAATATAAAATAAAGAAAATATAAATAAAGAGTAAGACAATAGATAGATAATAGGAAATAGGGAGACAGACCTTTTACAAAAGGAAAGAGGACCAAGAGAGGGAGGGAGGAGGGAAGGGAGGGAAGGCAGATGAAAAAAGAATTGGAATGGGTTACATACAGGTACTGTGCCAACTCCCACAAGAAATGTAACCATTATGTGCTACAAACATGTATTAATAAAAAAATAAGAATTGAAAAACAAAGAAAACTTGGGGGCATGACAAAGCCCAGGGATGTTGCCACTGTCCTTCCAAATGGCATAGTGGAATTTAGGGGAAACTAAAGAATTCTTTCAGATTTTTTTTTTTTCGACAGAATTTCACTGTATAGTTCAGTCTGGCCTTGAACTCACTTTGTAGCCCAGGCTGGCCTTGAACTAGCTACAATCCTCTTGCTTCAGCCTCACAAGTGCCGGGATTACAGGCATGCATCACCATGCCCCGCCAACTAAAAAAAGTATTTTTGATACCAAATTGGTTCCCAAACCCAGGGATATAGATGTGGAGGGCTGACCGTGCTGTCTGCGGCCAACTTTCCACAGTCAGGGCATGCTAAGCAATCATGGCAGAGCCCATGTGGCTGGCAGATGCTGAAATATGGATACTCTAGCCCTTTACAGAAGTTGCCAAGGCTGTTAAAAACAAGCCTGGGACGCAGGCTCAGTAGCCTGGGACTGTCCCAGGACCGATGAGGCGTGCTGTTGCTGTGGGCTTATGCCTTGGTCCACTCAGGCCTCTTCTGCTCAGTGGTGGTGCTCACGGTCCTGGCTGTGGCATTGAGAGGCGGCAGATAAGGCTGGGTGGTAGGGCTCAGAGGCAGTGCTAGACCCATCAGTTAAAGGCAACACTGGGCCCTCCAGGCCTGCCCTGCCCTGCCCTGCTCTGCCCTGCCCTGAGGCTAAGGCCCAAGTGGTGGCCGCATCCCTGGAAGTACCAGTAAGCTGCTGGGGCCTGAAGAAGGTGAGAAAGAGAGAGGAGAGGAAATAGACCAGTAGGCACCTGTGGCTAGACCTGGGATGGGGAGTGGGTCGAGGCTTGGGTGCCTCTGTGGTATCTCTCACACCCCCGGGTCCACCTTCAGTCTTCCAAAATGTGTTACCACCTGCCAACAAGGTCCCCCGCCCATCACTGTCCAACACTCTACTGCCATTCCCAGTCAAACTCTGTTATTGTATTCTCCCCAAAAGTAAATGCAGTAGCCAGTTATTGCTTAAAATGTAAGATGGGTGCCATGGTGCACACCTATAATTTCAACACTGTGGGAGGCTGAGACAGGAAAATCCTATGTTTAAGCCTACCCTCGACAACTTAGTAAGACCTTTTGTCAAGGTAAAAAATAAAATATGTCCAGGAATGGAGGTCAGTGCGAAGGCCCTATGTTCAATCTCCAGTACCAGGGAAAGAAAACTGAGAGTAGACCAGGCCATCTCCTTACTCAAACCACCACCTCATAGCTATTTCCCACCATGCTTAAAATAAAACTCAGCCTCCTGCTGTGCTGTCGCGGCCCACAGGAACCCATACAAGCCAGCCTCTGCCAGCTCTGACCTGTTGCTCTTCTTCACTAAGTTGTCGTCCATCTCTTCCCTTCCTTACAACGTTTGCTCAGGCTGCTCCCTCTGCCTCCCCTAGGCTGGCTCCTCCTCAGGTCTCAGCTCCAGGGTCTCCCCTCACTCCAAGAGTGTCCAAGAAAAGTCCTTTCCTGACAATTTTTAATTTGATTTTTGTGTATGTATGGGGTGGGGGTGGGGATCAAACCCTGGACTTCCAGCGTTCTAGGGCAAATACTGTACCACTGAGCTACATCTCTAGTCTGAATTTAATTTTCAGGTTCAAAAGGATCCATTCCCATAGTTTAAGAAGTCTAATGTTTGTAAAGGTTTATGAAGAAAAATGATGATCAGGCATGGTGCACATCCTCGTAATCTCAGCACAATGGATGGCCGAGGCAGGAGGACTGCAAATTGAATTTAGTAAGAACCTGCCTCAAAATAAATAAATAAAATAAATAAGATAAAATGGACTGAGGATGAAGTTCAGTACAAAAGCCCTGGGTTCAATCCCGAGTATAGAAAGAAAGAAAGAAAGAAAGAAAGAAAGAAAGAAAGAAAGCAAGCAAGCAAGCAAGCAAGAAATTGGGCTTGGGTATGGTGTCACATGCCTATAGTCCCAGCTACTGGGAGACTGGAGGATGAGGAAGATCACTTGAGTCCAAGGGTTCAAGACCAGCCTGGGCTGTACAGCAAGACCCCACCTAAAAAATGCATATTCATGTTTATAGCAGCACAATTTATAATAGGTAAATCTTGGAAAGAGCCCATATGCCCATCAAAAGACAAATGGATAAAGAAAATGTGGTTCTTATATACAATAGAGTACTACTCCGCCGTAAGGATGGATAGCCTTGAGTCACTTGTAGGAAAATGGGTGCACCTCGAGACCATAATCATAAGTGAAGTAAGTTGGACACATAGGTTTAAATATCACATTCTGGTGCATGAGAAACCCAAAGAGTAGGTAAAGAGGATAATGGAGGCTAGATATCAGGAAACAGGAAGAACGTGTTCAAATGGGAAGGGGAACAAGGGAGGGAGAAAGGGAGAGGGAAAAAAGGGAAAAGGGATTTAAAAAGAGAAAATGGAAGGAGAAAAGTGGAAACAAAACTTCTATAAATGAGGAGGGGAAAAAGGGTTAAAGAGAAGAGAGGGGAATGAAATAAAAGAATTATGTACCGGTACAAATTCCTTTTCTCCTCAGAGGCATTCCCGATTCCTGGTGATACTGAGAGCTTTAAGAGCAGTGTTCCTGCGTCAGTTTTCTGGGGAAATTGTAACAAGGTACCACAGGGTGGCTTAAACAACGGAAATTTGTTTTGTTGGCGTTCTGGAGGTTAGAAATTTGAGATCAAGATGTCAGAGGGGTCGGTTCTGTCTGAGGTCCATCCCCTCGACTTGCAGGTGGCCCCATCTCTCTGATGTGTCTGCCAAAATTGCTTTTTATAGGAGCATCAGTCATATTGGGTAAGGCTGCACATATGATTTCACTTAACTTTTTTTTTTTTTTTTTTTTTTTTTTTTTTGAGACAGGATCTTAATATGTAGATCAGGTTGGTTTTGAACTCACTGTGTAGCCCAGGCTGGCCTCAAAATTGCAGCAATCCTCCTGCCATAGCCTTCTGAGTGCTGGGATTACAGACTGTACCACCATGGTCAGCAACTGCACTTAATTTTAATTTCCTCTTTCCCTATCTCCAAATCTCACAATGTGAGGCAGTAAGAGTTGAGGCTTAAACACAGGATTTTGGAGCAGACACACAATTCAGCTCCTAGCATGCCCCATATACCTGAACTTCTAGTTCCCTGGCTCAGTTTCCACTAAATCATGGAAACCGTTTTCCCTCGGGCACTAGTTATGTCCAGTCCCCTGGACTGAGACTGTTTTGTCTTCCCCATCTGGTTCTTAAAACAGTACGTGACCCCGTGGACTTACTTCTTCCTGAAATTCCACCTTCCCCTCATGTTTTGGTTCCCTTTCTCACCAATTTTTGTCCTACCTCTCTGCTCTGCCCTGGTATCCTGGGCTGCTCATCCTCAGCTTATCTCTCTGAATCTGGGCATCTCCAGAGTTCTCTCCTTCAGCTTGACCAAGGCTTTGTGTCTTTTGTTCATCTGCCTCAGCACGACATTGGGCCAGTGTGTGGGATGCCTGTTAAAAAGCCACATCTCAGGCCCTATTGGAAGCCACTTAAACCGCAGTCTCTAGGGCTGGGCCAGGATGCTTCCTGTTCAATAACATCCCTAACTGATTCTCGGGCACGCTCAATAACAGCTAACATTTGCTGAGCAGTCACCAGGCACCCATATAAGCACTCAGCAAATACTAACTCACTGACTTTCCCTGCAACTCCACTAGATAGGAACTGGTTGCCTCTGCTCAACCAACCGGTAAACATCTGGCGTAGGAGGCTCAGAGAGATTAAGTGACTCGCTTGAAATCATACAGCTTATAAATGGCAGTGCCCAGACTTGAGCCCAGGCCACTGGTTCACGGTCCATGGGGCAAAATCCTCCTGTAGGAAGTCACTTGGGGTTTCAGAGACTGTCCTGGAAGTTCTCACCCACCTGGTGCCTTTACTCTCCAAGCTTGCACTCTCAGATTCCTGGCCCCATCCAGAGCTTCCCCTTAGGCTGGTCCTTGTGCCCAGTCCTAAATTGTGCCCTTACCCAGGTGTCTCTTGTGCTCTCTTACACCGACTCTGCTTTTCATTTTTCTCCCAGGGCGCTTCCCACCTCTGCAGCTCACAGTCCCGGAGTTCTCTCCCTTTCACCTCCCGCGCCCTCTGTTCTCTGTTCCTCAGCTTTCTCTCTCTCTGCGTCTCTCTCTGTCTCTCTGTCTCTGTGTCTGTCTATCCCTCTCTCTCTCTCTCTCAGCTCTTGCCCCTCCTGCTCCATATGCTGGTGCTGCCCACCTCAGCTTGGCTCCAGCCACAAGACCCCCCAGACCCTGCCCCCGCCATGCCCTACCCCTGCTCCCAGCCCCGGCCCTACCCGACTCCTGTCTGGCCCTGCCCCTCCCACCCAGGCCCCCTTCCTACTCAGGCCCCGCTCTCTGCCCCTGCCCCCACCCCCTCACTGACCCTGTGTTCTCCCCACCCCCTTGGCTCCAGAACCTTTCCCAGCCTCTAAATCTGGCCACTGTGTTTGTTTGCTTCAGACCCACAGTCGCTGCCCATTGGCATCAGATTAAACTCTAAATCCTTTTCCTGGCATGCAGCCACACACCGCCTCTCTCCTGCCAGCTGCTCTGGACAGTTTGCAGTTCCTGGAAGACATCGTACAGCTTCGGGCTTCTGCGCGGCGCCTCCCTTCTTTGCCATTTAGTGCCTGCTTGCTTTCCTTCTTTCTTTCTTTTTTTTGGTGCTAGGGATTGAACTCACAACCTGGCGCCTGCCAGACAGTCGCTTACGCCACTGAGCTAAATCCCCGGCCCTTTTCCTTCTTTCTTGATGGACACAAAATTCACATAATTTAGCATTTGCCATCTTACAGCCTTGGAGTCACAGTGTTTAGGGTAGTGGCATTGCTTGCATCCACCACTATCTATTCCAGAACATTTTTATCCCCTCAGAAAGGATATCAGAACCTCCCCCACTTCTCCCAGCTCCTGAAAATCTCTGATTTTTATTCCATGTCGATGGATTTACCTTTTATGGACATTTCATATCAACGGGCTCCTACAATATGTGCCTTTTTGTGTTGGAAAATCTTTTCATCATTCATCCATTTGTGGCATGAAACGGGCCTCACTCTACCACCGAGTTACATCTCTACCCATTTCTTTTATTTTTTATTTTGAGACAGAGTCTTGCTAAGTTGCTAAGTTGCCCAGGCTTGGTTTTAATTTGCCTCAGTCTCCTAAAATACTAGAATTATAGGTGTGTGTCACCACATCGCCCTTCACTTAAAGAAAAAATCTTCATTCCTTTGTGTTTGTTTGTGTTGTTGTTTTGAGACAGTCCCACTATACTGTCCAGAATGGCCTTGAACTAGATAAGTAGCTCAGGCTGGCCTCAAACTCTCCTGCCTCAGCCTCTGAGTGTGGCATTGGGGTTAAAATGTGTGTTACCACACCCATTCTAAATTGAAAATTTCCCATTGTGTAGTGTGCTGCATTTCGTGTCTCCTTTCATCAATTGATGGAAATTTGGATAGCTTTTGCCTTTTGGCTGTGTGGATAATGTTGCTGTGAACATTTGAACATTCATACAGAAGTGTTTGTGTGGATGAGTGTATTTGTTCTCTTGATTATATACTTGGAGTGAAATTACCGGGTCATAAGGTAAATCTGTGTTTAGCTTTTTGAGACACAAGCCGAGTTTTCCATTTCACACTCCTCTCAACATTGTATGAGGGCCCCAATTTTGGTGCATATCACCAAAACTTATCTTCTTTTTCTTTTTTAGTTATCATTATCTAGTGGATCAGAAATGGTGTCTCACTGTGGCAGTTAATGCTTCCTTGTCCTTCAAAACATCTTTGCTGGCCCTCTGACATGGTTAGATCACAGCCCTGAGGTCTCTCTCCATCCCACCAATAACTGTGCTTCTGCTGGTGCCTGCACATATACGCTATCCATGGTACAGGCAAGGGGCTCGTTGAGGGCAGGGAGGCTCTACAGCTGAGCTCAGATTTGGCAGAGCTCAACTCAGGAAGTGCTGAATGAGTGGCTCCATCCCTGGCTATGTCCATCAGCTGCTGCCCTGGACAGGCTGTTTGGGTTCTGTGTCTGGACACATGTGGGCTGGTGATGGGAAGTCCAGGCTCTCAGGTAACCTGAAGTCCTAACCCTGACTCATCTCCACTCACTCCATATGTTCTGGAAGGTGGGTGAGAATGCAAGTACATCTCTGTCCCTAGGGTGAGCGAGGCTGGGTCATCCGTCCTTGCTTGTGATTGGAGGCCAATCATTCAGGTCACTGGTATCAGGGAGGCCATGGGACTGGGGGTTTGATCGTCCTGTGTTGAGAGCAGAGGCCGGGGTCTACAGCCTGGTTCTGAGTGGCCATGGCCAAGTCACTCCCACCACTGAACTTGGCTTCTCATCTGTCGAAGGACCCAACTCTTCTAGTATTCTAGCACCATGGGGCGCCTGCATTTTTCTGCAAGGACTGCCGTAACAAAGCATTGCAGGCTAGGTGACTTGGAAACAGAAAATTAGTTTCACAGTTCAGGAAGTTGGAAGTTCAAGATCAAGGTGTAGGCAGGGCTGGTTTCTTTAAGGCTATGTGGAAAGAAGATGTCAGATCTCCCTTTGGTTGTTGATGGCATCTTCTCCTCTTGTCTCTTCACCTCATCTTCCCTGTATGTGTGTCTCTGTGTCTAAGCATTCCCTTTCTATTAGGTTAGTACCCACATGACTGACCTCATTCTAATTTTATTAAGTCTATAAAGATCCTATCTCCAAATAAGATTGTATTCTGAGGTCCTGGAGATGGGATTTAAAACATGAATTATTTTTTGGGAGGGGGACACAGTTCAACTCATAAAAGTCTCTCAAATTAATTATAGTCAGTCAATTATAGTCATTAATAACAGGAATATATTCTGAGAAATTTGTCATTAGGTGGTTTCATCGTTATGTGAACATCCTAAGTGTATTTACATGGACCTAGATGGGATAGACCAATCACTTGACGTGGTCTCTTGATGCAATAAGAGACATATTCGGTAGCCAGGTACAGCGGCACACTCCTATAATCCCAGCACTCTGGGAGGCTGAGACAGGAGGATTGCAAGTTTGAGTCCAGCCTGGGCAATTTAACAAGACTTTGTTTCAAAATAAAAAAAAAAAGGATATAGATTTAACTCAGCACAAAGGCTTTGGGCTCAATCCCCGGTAAAGAGAAAGAGACAGACAGAGAGACAGACAGACAGACACACACACTGAGAGAGACAGAGAGTCAGAGTGAGACAGAGACAGAAGCATGGCCTGGTTAGAGATGTAGCTCAGTGGTAGAGTACTTGCCTAGCACGTGCAGAGCCCTGGGTTCCATCTCTAGTATCACAAAACAAACCAACGAACAAACAGTGTGGGAAGCTGCAGGTAAAACAGGGTATATTGTTTTACAGTGAGCTTTTTAAAAATGGTAAAGTATACTTTAATGAATAATACATAAACAAGTAACATAGTCACTTATTCTCAAGTATTATGCACTATACGTAGTTGCACGCTTTTGCATGGCTGGCGGCGCTGCAGGTCTGTTTACACCAACATCACCACGAATACACGAGTGAGGCATCTCATGCACTATGACATTGTGACAGCTATGGTGTTGCTAGGGGATAGGAAATTCTCAGTTCCATTATAATTTTTTTTCGGAGTTGGAGTTTGAACTCATTGAGCTACATCCCCAGTCTTTCTTATTTTTCATTTTGTGACCGGGTCTTTCTAAGTTGCCTAGGCTGACTTTGAACTTGTGATCATATTGCCTCAGCATCCAGGTAGCTGAGATCACGGACCTGTGCCATCATGCCTGACTCCATTGTGCTTGAGATTCAGCTAGGGATCTTATGGGATCATTGTCATGCATGGGGTCCATCACTGACCCAGGGCTCTCTGGGTCCTTGTCTTAGGGGCTGCTGCTGGAAGGCCCTGCGGAGACTCTGTCGGTCTCACTTTTGTCTTGGTAGGGTCAAACAGGTTCAGTGTTTATTGACCCCTGCTACTGGTCAGTTGCTATGCCAGGGCTCTGGCCAACACAGCAGATAGAATCCCTGATGTGCAGAGCTCATGATTAGGTTGGAGGTGGGGGTGGGACAGTCTGGAAACACACGGGGTCATCTTAGACAACAGGAGGTCTCTGAGGAATATGAGACGGGGATGTGCCATATGTTGTGCCCGAGCTCAGTACGTGGTGAACGAATGACTGCATCCCCAGTTGTCCATTAGCTGCTGTGTTAGTCCTGGGTGGTCAGAAACGGCTCCACTGAGGAGGCAACATCTCAGCTGAGACCCCAAAGGGAAGACAAATCCAGCCATGGAAGGGCTGGGGGAAGAGCATTCCATCTGGAGGAAACAGCAGAGTGGAGGTGTCCCTGCTACCCTCAAATTACCTCCAACCACCAGAATTTAAACCAGGCTAGGAAGAGCCAAGAAGCTTAGCCACGTGGAGAAGAGCCGTGCCGCTATCCCAAGAGTAACAACGTGCAGTTTGGCCTGCAGGAGGAAAGTGGTGCTTACCTAGAGGCTCTGAGGGGCACAGATGCTCTTCCGGGAGACAGAAGAAGCAGCAGGGCGTGGGTGCTACAGTGAGACTGCAGGAAAAGTTTGTAATGAAGACATACAGAGTGTGAGCTCCTCTTCCTGGGAGATATGGAAGCCCTGGAGAGATGAACTCTTGGCAAGATACTGCAGAAGGGGCTGGAATGTTATATTACAGGGTACCTCCAAAGCTTACGTTCACTGTTAGAAGCACCCAGTCAGGACCAGCCCTGATTTTCAGCTTTTAGGAATTCAAAGAAATAACTCTGCCCTTGGCCTAGAAACTCCGGGGCACCAGGGACCATTTCTCAATAGCCCAGGGTAATCCCGGTAGTGACCGTTATTCCACCAGGTGGCACTGTTTGCTTGACATTGGGGGCGAGTTGAATTCCCCTAAGCATTTTTAAAACTGCTGAACTGGGGAGAAACCAGAGTCCCGGGTCCCAAGAATGGCTGCTGAAGGATTGTGTGAGTGGCAGCAGCTTTCTCCTTTGCAGAGCACCATCCAGGTGCTCAGATGTGCCCGGCATAGCATGGCCGCGTGAGAAGGCTTACAGCAATCTCCCGTCTGCAACTTTCCTTTGGGTGACATTGACTAAACCACCTTTTTTTTCAAACCACTTTTCTGAATCTCAATCTCTTCCCCCCAGATTTCAGGGACTAGCACCATCCTGAGACTTTGCCAAGAGGATTAAATAACAGTTCACACAGCCAAGCATGGTGGTGCAGGTCTGTTATCCTAGCACTCAGGAAACTGAGGCAGTAAGATCTCTGCGAGTTCAAGGCCAGCCTGGACTCCAAAGAGAGACCCAGACACAACGAAACAGAACAAGAGTGCGCAGTGTCTGGCCGGGGGCAGGCAGCCAATACAACACGACTGCACTAGTTAACGGGAAAAGAGCTGCTCAGCTCTGCTGACCTTCTCCTGTCCCAGTCAATGGTGAGTGAGTGTTCAGGCCCCTCGTAGTCGCCTTCTCCTGCTCTGCAGGCCCGGGAGGCTTTCCCAGATCAGCCAAGTTCCTCCTTTCTACCACGACAGCTTCCGTTTTCGTAGATTCTTTCTGACCCCAATTCCATAGGCAGTCTGTGCTCTGGGGAAGAAAAAAAAAAGATCCTCTTTTCCTATTCGTGGTTTGACTTTATCTGATTTGTTGATAATAGAAGCTCTTAACCCTTCAAAAGTTTATCATAGTATATGAAACATTGAGAGAGGCGGTGGTACGTGTAGTCCCAGCTCCTTAGAAGGCTCAAGCAGAAGGACCATCTGAGTCCAGGGGTTTGAGGGCAGCCTGGGCAACATAGCAAGAGCCTGTCTTAATAAGTAAGTAAGTCAATAAATAGGTAAATAAATCTAGAATGCGAAACTGTCTGCTGTCCATTCTCAGTGATAAGTATTGATTTATTTAGAATTTTTAAAAGTATGTACCTAAGTTCATATTTATTTTATTTTTTATTTTTTATTTTTTACTAGTGCGGGGGATTGAACCCAGTGCCTCAAGCATGCTAGGCAAGTGTTCTATCCATTGAGCTACACCCTCAATCCCTAAGGAACAAACTAATTTGTTTTTTACTTTACTTTTTTTTTTTTTGAACCAGGGATTGAACTCATGACCTTGTGCTTGCCAGGCAGGCACTTGTGCCCCTGAGCTAGATCCCCGGTCCTTTACTTTTCTTTCTGTTTCAGCATAGGGTCTCTTTGCCCAAGCTAGTTTTAAATCCTGGGCTCTAGCAATCTTCCTGCCTAAACCTCCTTAGTAGCTGGAACTGTGGGCAAATGCCACCCTGCCTGGCTAAACCCGTTTATATAAAAGTAATCAGTTTTGAAAAATGAAAATATACTGGTTTGTTCCTTCTTTCATTCACTTATGCATCCACTGTGTGGGCGGCATTGCTAGTTCAGTGAAAAGCAAGGCCTTCCCTCTGGCCGGGGAAGATGGAGACTGAATGAGTAAGGCATCACACGCGACGGCAGGTGGAAGTAGGCAGGTGGTTAGAGTGTGCTTGCTTCTTACTGTAACAAATCACCAAGGACAGGGGACTGGGGTGTGCTCTGTGGTTAAAGTGTGTGCCTAACATGCGAGGCCTAAAACAAAACAAAACAAAACAAAACAGAACAAAGAATTACCACCACGATAAAAATGTCTGCTCTCGCAGTTTTGGAACCAAGAAGCCAGAATCAGTGCCACTGTGCAGAGTGAAGGTGTCTGCAGGACCTCGCTCCCTCCTGAGGCTCTACAGGAGGGCCTGCCTTGTGCCTTTCCCTTACATAGCTGCAGTGTCCTTGGCTCATGGAGAATCCCCGTACACTCCAAAGCCAGCACCTGTATCTATCTGCTCCCTCTCCACATCGCTTCCTGGTGTGTCATGTTGCCCCCACCTCCCTTACGTGTCTCTGTCCTTATAGAGGACACATGTGCAGTGTGCGGTGGTGCGTACCTATAATCCCAGCATTAGGGAGGTTGAGGCAGGAAGATGGCCACAAGATCGAGGGTAGCCTGAGTTACATAGTGAGACTGTCTTAAAAAAAATAAAGGACACAGGTGATTGCAGATGGAGCCCAGCCTGATCCGCCATCGTCTCTGCATCTCTGTATCCTGATTACATTTTCAAAGACTCATCCCACCTCTTGGCATGTAGGAGGAACTTCTCAGGTGCCAGGGTTGGTATGAGAACATGTTCTGGAGGCCATTACTCAGATTTCTGAGGTGGGTGGCATAGGGATGCTGAGACCGAGGCCTGGAGGTGGTAATTTGTGCCCTAGAAGGCCCCCAACCAGCACTGACACGTGGTAGTGTTCACAGGTGGCACTTCAGGGCTGAGCAGGTGAATGAGCCAGCAGGCTGCAGACTGATCTCTCTGTGCCGCAGCGAGTGACGCAGTAGAGCTGACATCCCCAACAGCAGGGCACAGACAGCGAGGACCGCCAGAGATGAGGATCTGACCGGCCTGTCCACAGCCCCGGGCAGATGGTGGTGTTTGCCATGGCTGTCTCCCACTGCTGCCCAAGTCCTTGGTGCAACCTTCATTGTCATCAGGCAATGAGGGTGATTCACAGCCAGCACGCCATGGCCAGGGCCAGAAAAGCTGTGAGACTTGCATTGGCAGGGCATCTGCTCTGCCCTCCTGCCTCTTGCTTGCTGTGTGGTACTAGTAAACCCCTGTGCCCTCTGGTCATTTGGTGCCACACCCCTCCCAGGCCAGGCTCTCACTGGCTCCCTGAGGAAGTCCATTCTCTGCTGGGCCCTGCAGTGTGGACTCCCCGCAGCCTAACGCCTGATTCCTGGGTGGATGCCCTGTGGGACTCATGGCTCTGTGAGGGTCCTGCTGTCCTGGAGGCTGACAGGGATGGGCAGGTCCCTGCTGGCTGCCAGCCCCTCCTAGCTGGTCAAGAGCCTGGGATGCAGCTGGTGCCCAGTAGAGGTTTTCTGAGTCCTCATAACAAACTGCAAGGCATGGGCAGGCCTTAAC
>RJWM01031531.1:0-22201 GCA_004363535.1 Dasyprocta punctata | reverse complement strand
TAGTAACCCTAGGAAAATTAAAACAAATGCCAAAAAACTTGACAGTTTGGGAAAACAGGCTGGAAAAATTGGACATCTGAGAATGAGGTGTATTCAAGAAACTATGGAAATAGATAATGCGAATGAAATCATTTTACTATGGATTATCACTCACTAAAGAGAATTCATAAAATGAAGGGTACTAAACAATGAACTACACGGCATAACCTAGACTGCAGATGCCCGTTGATCATTTCCATGACCATTCCAGTGCTGGCACAACAGAAGAGGGTATGAAGATCATCAGAGGTGGTTCAGCTACCTCCTCTTCCTTTTTTTTAATTTTAAAGATAATAAAACCCAACAAAACAAAACAGAATAAATTGAATAAAGAAAAAAGCAGTAAAGTTGGTACGAAACTTCAAAGTAGATAATAGGAAAGCAGTGATGGTTACCATAGTATATTTTGTTAACTTTACAATAGTTGTCCATTCCATCAGATATAGCAAAATCAGACCAAAACACAATATTGAAAAGCAAAACAATTAACCAGAAAAAAACAAAACAGTGAGAACAATACAGGATTTCAAAAACAAGATAGAAGGAAATCCCCCATAACTGTTATATTACATAATGTTATCCTCCCTGTAGATGCTCAGACCACCAGCCTGGCCCCAGGACTGCAAAGTCAAACAAACAATATAAACATTCAGTCGCTTTTTGTACCTCAGGTGCTATCAACTCAGCCTGTCCTTTGAACCTACTGGTTGCTTATGGGGGGTGGGAGGGTTGGTGATACTCAGTCCACACACCTGTGGGCTCAGGGGAAGTGCTATCTGACTTTTCTCTTCCTGGGCTCTGCATGACCTGTGTGGCTTACCTGAAAGGCTGGCTAGTTGGCTTGTTGATCAGCTCCTCCCAGTCCCAGCCTACCTCCTCTTTCTATTGCTTAATCTCATAGCAACCGAGGACCAACACTTACCCTTGAGGAAGCAAGCTCACTACACCGGAATTCTTTCACCCCCAAATGGGCAACATGATATCATTGCAGGTCAGACATGCATTTTGAATCTGGGACTGCAGTTCCTGATTCTGTGTGTTAGGTAGTAACAGCATCCTTGGACACACAGAGTAGCTGACTTACTGATAATACATAACAGCGAGTGATGAATGTGAAAAACAAAAGACATTGGGTAATGACCTGGAAGCTGCATGTTTCATAGAGTAACAAATTGCCTACTGAAGATACAGTTCAAGTGTCAGTTTTAAGGTTATTTCCTATAGGCTGAGGGAGAATTTCTCTGAGAACAAAAGAGCAAAAGTCACAGTGATTTTGTACTTTGTTTCCCCATTTTCTTCTTGGGAAATGTGTCCTTTCCATGTCTTCAACCTTAAGCTTTTGTCCTGGAGGAGCAACAGTCCCACCAGTCAAGATTTCTATTAAACCTCTCTATATGGCAACCAACCTGTCACACTCACATAACACAAATGTTCATCTCATATAGGTTTTGCTATTTTTCATCCATGTAATTGTACATAGTGCCTATAGTTAACACTGGATTGTGTACACATAGGTGCTCTTTCATTTTAAGGACTCCAGTTACTTATAATTTATTCAGATACCAGTTGATAGGAAAATTATCACATGCCTACTTTCTCTCACTTTAGGAACTGGGCATAGGAAACTGTACTCCACTACACTATTTCAGTCACATTCAGAGCTCTTTATTTCTCCCACTCCTGTCTTTCTGCAGCCTTTTCCTTTTTTCTCATTTTTCATTTTTGAATTTATTTTAACTGACACATGAAAACATAAAATTACAGTTTTTATGGCTGTGTATGTTTCCAAAATACATGTATACATTGCATAATAGTCAATAGTCTTTAAATGCAGAGCAACCAGTGTCCTGTTTAAAGCACTGACCAAAATATGTGATGTTTTCTTCCTTCAGACACTTCTGTAGTAATGTCCTACTTCAAATAAAATAGTATTTAAAATTTTTAGAGTCCGAAACTCTTTGGATCTTGTGTATGATTATATCTTACCTGATTTTAACATGGATCTGACCTTTTTCAACTCGAGGTTAAGAAGTTAGGTGATTTGTAAGAACATTTTCAGAGATTAATCTATTATGGTGGAACAAAAAAGAGAGAAAAAATTGGGGGTAAATTAATTTATTTAAATTGTGTTAGTATTGATTAGAACAGGCTCCATTATTTTCTACTTTCAAGCCTTAGAGGTCACTTTTCCTTTCTGTTGCATTATGAGCCAAACTTAGGAGCCACCTTTACCATTTTCCTTTGGATTCTGTTGAGAATTGTCTCTCCCATCTCTTCCCCAGATGGATTTGATCCTTGTGGCAAGCTGTTAATTAAGTCTGTCTGGATTCCTCCTTCCCTCGCCTCCTTCACTCTGCACCCCAGGAAAGCACAGCCTCGCTCTTTGCCTGGCTGATTAACTGCCTATATAGACGGGCACCGCCTCGTTCAGATACGGTATCTCTACGACAAGATCTGCTACAAACTCTGTCTCAAATACGCAGGCTTGGATATAAATATACTTAAATATTGCATAGTCGTATAAAATTTTCTCAGTCTGTTGTAACTTTAATTTAGGTATTCTTTGTTTTCATGTAGTAACTTCCTTAAGTGACTGCACCCAGCTCTCTCTCAAGAGTTCTACAGATGCTTAACTCAGGGTTTCCACTCCTTATGTCTGTTGCATGGAACACAGAGGCGCCCAAGCTGTTTTATCTCTGAGCAATAATTAATTGGGTTTTTTATTTTGTTTTTGACCCTATACTTTCAGTTCTGCGTATTTACCAAGGTTTCTATTCTCTTACTACAGTTTTTACAAACCTCTGTATTCCTATTTCTATCTAATGTCAATGTGATATCTTTATATCTTAATTCCTGTTAGGAAATTTGTAGATTTTTATTATGACAGTGGATATTATATTTTTCTCTTGAATATGCTAACTTTCTATTTAGTTTTTCCTGAGACATTATGTCACATAGTATTTGCTTTATCACTCTCGAGTGGTAATGTTCATGTGAAATGTTTTTAAATGATGGAAGGAGATGCAGTTTTTGAAAAATCATCTAAGATTTGAAGCTCTTAGAGAGAAGGACTAATCTTTATTATGTTAGGTTTGTTTATATTACTGGTATATATACATATTCTTTTTAAAGCTAGGTTTGTTTGTATTGCATATATATATATAATATATATATATATATATGTTTTGAAATGTGTTTTAATGAGTGTTTTCTGCTTTAAGTTTTTCACATTTGGCATGGGGTAAGTTATACTTTTAAAGATGCTGGCTTCACATTAATTTCAGTTTGATAAATCCAAAATTTGTTCAGTTGAGATTTAATAATACAAGTAAGATAATCAAATAATTAAATGCGATCTGTAAGTGGTTAGTAGACCTGCACTTGTAGCCCCAGTTAGAATTTAAAGCCCAGGTTCTAAAATAGGAAGTAATTTAACTATTACATATATCAGTTGGCTTTTCTGTAAAATAGAAATGTGTCACTTCGCCAAATTACTCCTGTGCTGACTGAGGATCCACATCCCATACCCAAGAGGTAGGCTTGGGTTTGCACGTGGATGGTAATACAAACTTACCAAGAGGTTGGGGAAGTTTGATCACTCAAGAGTGACATTTTCTGTGGAAAATAAGACATCTCTCAAATAGGTTCAAAAATATCTTGGGAAAGCAGGGTGAGGGAGTTGGCTCAGTGCGGTAATGTGGAGTAGAATAGAACCCAGGTGAGGGGCCTTGTATGTGACTTAACCTTCCTGCCAGTGCCAATGGAAAGGAAGCCTTTGCTTTCTTAGCCGCTTTCCAAAATACAGGGCAGAAAGAGAAGAGGGAGGGATGAAATTCGTAGGTTACTAAATACCAAAGAAGAGATTCAAATTTTTTACTAGATTCTGTATTGTGTGAAATATAGCTAGTAGCTTAGCTATTTTTCTTTTTATAACCATCATTATAAAACATCATTATAACAGTAACAAAAGATTCATTACTTCAAACTACTTGTCCAAAGTATGAGAGATGAAATGAATGAATTTTAAATGCATCTCAAATGACACACTTTAGCTAGAGATAGTAGTTATGTGATAACAATAGCAGCAACAAAGCATCTTTTATTTATTTATTTTTTATTTTTTGGTTACTACTTTTTATTTTTCTCATGGTTGTCAAAGTTCCTTCTTGAAAGCTATAAAAAAAATCTACTTTCCATGAAAATATTAGAACACATAAAACTTGAGTACATGCAAAAGAGGTCCATTCAAACTGTCTTGGGATATAGAGCTAAGAGAAATTGGAAACAACACAAATTTGCAATATTTCAAGAAATAGTTTTTGTACTTTGTAATAAATCAGAGCAAGTGTCCAATTTTTACCTGTCACAGTAACTTAGGTGAGGCTTAATGAAGAAGGTAAGTTAACTGCATATTTCATAGTTCTAATTAGTTTTTATATACAGATGTGTAACATACTAGGGCTAGTAGTAGTGTTAGAGTTTATCGTGTATCAAATGTTTTCCTACTCAATGATTAAATCTTATTATTTTCAACTGTTATTTTTCAAGAAAGAACCAAAATTATAACTACAACTTAAAAGATTTGGAACTGTATTACAAGACTGATTCTTTTGCAACTCCACTTTTACTTCAGTCTAATTGGACTGAGATTTATTTTTAATTTCCCAATAATGAATTGATCTCCACATTACTAAATGCATAGTGGTAACTTAATCATCCTCATATTATTTTAAAACTGAACATTATGCAACATATCAAGGTTTTTATCACTTGGTGAGCTAAGAGCAGGTACTGGTATTTTCCTCTGCTATCTGGTTGTCTATCAATATTGGGGTCTCTTTGAATACTACCCTTCTTCAACTGTAACTGTGGAAATCCCAGCAACTTACTGGATCTTCTTTCCTCTACCTAGTTTTCCTCTGGTGATTTCAATCTTCTTATTTTTAAAATCTTGTCTATATGCTGATATCTTCCAAATATTAAAACTGGGGCCATCAACATTTGAGGTAAATACTTTGAAAGAAATACTTCCACAGATACATGGTGTTCATTTAGTTGTAGAATGTTGAATTTTAAATGATTGGGCTAATTTGATTGGAACTGTTGATGGGTTAGCTTTAATTGCATGGTAAGTTTTTCCCAGTATAATGTATTTCCATAATTTTAGCATATTTTTGGTTTTGAAGAGGTGCCCAGTGACAAGTCTTGTGACAACTGTTAAAAGCAATTACTAAATCCCATTGATAAAACAAATATATCATAATGTCACCAGTAAAAAGTAATATTTTTCTCATTTAAATGGAATTGAAATATTTTGAAAAGATAATATTTTTACATTCTCATATTGTCATGCAATCTGCAAGAGCTGTAGGGGTGCTTGTGGCATAATTAAATTGATGCCATATTAAAATGTAGCTTGATTAGTGCACGTTAATAAAATGAGGTTATTCATTACAGATGGAATTTCATTCTACAAATTTCACAGAAAAATTAAGCAGTATCTTTCTATAATTATTATTATACTCACCCCATGTCATTAGGTTTTTATTTGGGAATAGTGATTCTGTTAATATTGATTTAACCAGCTCTCCCATGCATATTAAAATTTTTAATTTTTATTATGGTCTCTTTCACTGGTATCCAGGTGGATTTTTATCATATTTGATAACAATGAATTTTGGAAATTTTTTGGATACGTATTTAAAATGACTAAAATCACAATTTTCTACATTGTAGGAAATCGGTTTTTGTTTATTTCTTGAGTCAAGATTAATATTTTCACCTTAGTTCGATATAATAAAGCAATCTGTAAATTTTCAGTTGGTTTTAATGACTATATAAGCATTGGAATGTGAGTCTATTTGTTTTATAGAAAATCTTATTTCTTATAATCCCAGTTTATTCCTTGTTGTGTGATGTTTTTATTATTCTTAAACTCTGGTCATGTTTTTTCAATAGTAGAAAAAGTATATTGCACTATAGTAATAAATCATATGTTTAATAATTAAATCCAGATTAATAGAATTCCTTCATGCAAAATAATTCTACAGTTTAACATACACTAAGACCTTATCGAAGGTTTTTAATACCAGATTCTTTATATTACCACGTTTGTCAAATTACCTTTCATATTCATTTCTCACACACAATGAGTAATGAAATGACTAAATAGAAGTAGATGAAGGAATTTTCCAAAGTTTTACCTAAATCTTTTGTTTAAAGATACACACACACATACATACACACATGCACGCACACACACACATGCACACACACACACTCACTTCTGCTACCTTAACGAGCTCAGGAGCACAAGGTTTTTTTTAAGGGTGAAAGCTGCAAAATACCTATTGACTTCAATGCTGCTGCCTTTAACTTTTAACTTTCAATGCTGAATCCTCAAGTTGGTCAAGGTGGTTTTGCAGAATTGCTCCCCTGCTCTCTGCATAACTGAAAAGACACTGTTTTCTCTTTGTCCTGAGTATGGGCTTAGACTGCTATTTCTCCTGCTGAAAGTCAATTGGTAAACAAAAAACTAGTGCCTCTTGGAGAGTTGTATTAATGCAAAAAAGAACATATTCAGCTTTTGCTGTCAATATATTGATAGCTTGGTTTATTCTTTGCATAAATTATCTTCAGTAGCATTTCTACAGACAGCTGTTTCAATTGTTTCGTACAATAAAAAAGTCCTTCAGTGTGTGTGATCATAATGATGAAAATTGTGATACAAGGCATCTTTCTGCTGGCGTCATAGTGTCCCTTAACTAACTCACTGATGGTGAAAATATTAGAGGAAGCAGGGGTAACTGAATAGGGCTATAGGTAATATTTAGTTTTTATCTTATGCCATTTTAAGCATGTCAAAAATTTTATTTAAATGTCCATATGCTCCTTCCACTTATTTTTTTTAATTTTATTATTAGTATGAGTTTTAAATAAATGCTTTTAAATTCCTTGGAAGAACCGGTACCTGTACAAAACACAGCTTAATTATTTTTGTTTGTTTGTTTTCATGTTTTCCCTTCCTTCCCTCCTCTTTCCTTTGTTTTTTTTATCTTCTTCCCATTTGAGAAAGATCTATCTCCCTATCTCCTATTATCTAATTTTTATTTTGTTCTCTCTATATGTATTTTGAGTTTCTCGTATAAGAGAAACCATGAGATATTTAAGCTTGTGATGCGATACCAGATCAACACAGTGAACAAAAATGCAGTATACGTTTTTATTTAACTAAAACTAAATAAGCCCAATCTTTCCCTGCACTGCCTCCCCAGGTTTGCATTCAGCAGGTAGCAGAACCCGGGTTATTGGGGGAAGTTGAGGGTGTTGTTTCTGTTCACACAGCAGTCTTAGCATACTAATCTCCGGCTCCGGTTCAAACCACAGCGTTCGTCTTCAGCTGTACCACTTTAGGATTGCCACTGAATGATCTGAGCCTGGAGTTATGTGTGAAACTCAGGTAAACAGCACAACTTCAAAAGGTCATTGTGCGGATTAAGTGAAGTGCTGTGTGCAGTCTTTCAGCATTCATTGTGTCTAGTGCAAAGCGACTGTTTAATTAATAGTACATGAAAGTATTTCTTTAAAATACGATCCTACCAACTGCATCAAAACCATGCTGTTAGTTTTCTGGGGTGCTTGTGTGCACACGTGTGTATTCCTCAGTGACGTATGAACAGGGTTTTCATTCCCCATCCCTCTGCACTTTGACTCATGTTTTGTCCTGTTAGAAGTATTTAATATCTTTTGGATAATTCCACAGTTTTCTACATTGTGAATTTTACTTATTACTTCACTGTCTTTTTCATTTTCTGCCCCTCACTATATCATAATGAATGTGGATAATAATCACAGTCTAAGTATTCTCTGTAAAACCAAAATCACAAGATCACATATGTCTGAACGTATTATAAGAGGTGATTAAGTACATACTGATTGAATTGCTTCATCATGTATGTTGAAAAATATTCTATAGGTTCTAATAAAAAATATATTTTCACATGAAAGAAACAGTCTAGGGGGGCCAGGAATACGGCTCAGGGGCATGGCACCTGCCTGGCAAGTTGTGAGGTCATGAGTTTGATCCCTGGTACAAAAAAAAAAAAAATACACGGTCTAGGGTCCATATTAACTATTGTGCTAGATTTTTAAATCATTATCCCTAGATAATGGTATATAATTAGTATTTGTTTCACATTCCTGTGGAAATATTTTTCACGCCTTATGATTTAGGTGACTGTCTACCCTTACCATCCAAAGATGGAAGATGATACATGAAACCAATATTTGAGTGAGAAAGACCACAAATAACCTTTCATACCACTTAGGAATAGAAAAGATATCTGTATTAGTTGATTAATTAACAGTCAAAGCAACCATTTATTTTCCCTGCCTACATAGTACCTCAGTGCAGATTCTCATTTCATGCATCTTAGAAAATCCTCAGCCCTGACCCAATCCTGTGCAGTGGTCTTGATCCAAATTATCTACTTCTGCTAGAAATGTAACTGTAGGCTACTTATGAATGTCAAGGAATGATATGGAAGTTGATAAAATGGATTTAATTACCCCACTTATTCCAAACACGAGCAGAATTGTCCAACAGTTGCTCATCCTGTATTTAAATTTTCATCCTCTTCACTTCCTTCTGCTTTTTATCATCAAACAGAATAAATTAAATATATTTTTGATTATGGCATAAGAGAATAGAGATAGAGAAATGTAATTATTTTCACCTTTGTTATACTCTGTTTTTTCAATATACCATACAGAATGAATCTCTTATTGATGGCCATTGGGGCAATTATAAACATTTTTATTCTCCACTTTTGTTTGAAATGTAGTCTCACTGCAATGCTGCCAGAGCTGGTCTGTCAATCTTCAGCTGAAGCAACTTCATGCCTCAGTCTCGAAGTAGCCAGGTTTACAGAAGTATGGTTACACGCGTGGCAGTTGCCAGGGTTTTCACGTTACATACACTGCCACAATGAATAACCACATGCATGATTTTCCGTATTTATCTCAGCACCCCCTCAGTGCAATCCTGACTTAAAATTGCTGTATGAGGGAATATGAACCTGAGATTTTTCCCTGTTATTATCTTCTCCTCTCCATTATGATTTCACCACTTTGTATTCACTTTGTCAACGTAAGATCACCCTTCACCATAAACTTATTAAAAGAACTATGGATCTCTGCAAATTTTGCCACTTTTATGAGAAATTATGTCTCAGTATAATTTAGTTTTTATTTCTTATTAAGAGCAAAACTAAATATATTTCACATTGTAAATGCTGTTTCTATTTTTTCTGTAAAATATGTGTTCTTTAGTCCATTTTTATACAGCTTCTGGACTTGTGATTCTTCTTTGTTATTTCATTAAAAATAAGGTTATAAACATCATATGACATTTTCTTATTTTGATCTTTCTTGATTATTGTTTGTGTTATGAACTACTTTTATTGCGTTTAACTTTCCACGCATTTTTGCACTAGAAAAATTTCTACTTCTAGCAACTGGACAGAATTTTCAGAGAATTTTGAAACTTTGGCATTCGATTCTTTAAGATTATCTTGCTGATCATCAGTCTGTTCATTAATGCAGAGAACCTTTTATTTGCTTAAACTATGAGTCTGCTTTATGGTACATACATGGAAACATGGACATAATATAAACATTACATGTTCTGGCTCTGATGCACAGTGATGCTGTTTCCTGCTTGGGGGTACAGAAGAAATTCTTTTCAGGTATTTTGTGTAGTGAACAAAGAATTGGACAAAACACGCAGAAATTGTAGTGAGAATTTATATTTATTAAAAACAGAATAGAAATATGCTCTGGAGAGGTAGAATGGTCAAGTGCAAGGCTCCCAGCAGCCAGGAGGATAATGGAGGAGTGCTCAGAATCTCACTTTCCTTGATCATTTCTATTCCACCTAGGCAAGGCATTTGGCACAGCTGTCCTGTCAGAAACTCTCTTGGCCTGACATCAGATTTAAACTGTCCTATGGAAGGTCTGCTTCTTTGCTCCAGATATAAACGAAGAATTGAAGAAAGGACTTTCCGATTGGTCCAACTAATACCATCTATAGGGTTTGGGAACTTGCATAGTCCTCCTGGATTCTGATTTCTGCTCATGTGTTCTCAGTCTCTCTGATTGGCAGGTCACGCCCACTAGCTCAACAGTCTTGCCCCACCCTAATCTCCTACCTCAGTGTACTTAGTGTGGTGAAGTAGTCTTCATTCTGCAGTGTGTTTTACAAGAGTTTGAACCATGAAACACCAGCATCACATGATGATGCTATAGAGCATCACAACAGTGGCTGCACTTTAGGGCAGATTATTACAAGGGGGTGGTTATCGGAGTTTACATAAACCTTTACGTATTCAACAAGTATCTGCTGAACACTGCTCTATCTGAAGTGCTCCTCATTTTCTAAATGGGACAAGCAATGCCTCGAATAACCATACAACTAAAAAATGAAAGATTAGGAACTGGTTCACAGCCACTCAAATTTGATTTTCCTGTTACTTCTCTGACTCAGAAATTGATTTAAACACAATTTGCCAAAAATCACCTAAACAGATAATAATCCAGGAATATTAATTCCTACATTGACGCAAATCAAGGTTTAATCCCAGTAGCAGATTTCTGTGGTTGGTGTTGCTCAACCATCCTATTGCTTAAAGACTTCTAAAAAGAGCATGCTTCAGCACAGAATCATGTTTTTCTTCTCTTTTTCTTTCTTTTCTTTTTTGAATCTCTATCAAATGTGGTTTTTGTTCAACCACCATGCACTTTCAACAGCTGCACTTCTGGGATATCAATCACATGTCAAAAGCAGGAGTGTCTTTTTCTCTAGATTTTCCTTTTCCTTTTATAAATTCTATTAAAATTAAATTCATCCTAAAATATAGAAATGACTAAATTTAAATCCATAAGAAAATTGTACATTGTCAAGAAGTCACTAAAACACTGCTTGCAGCTATGTAAAACTCAATTTTTTTTTTTGGACGGATAATGAAAACTTGTTAGTTCTGACAGCTCATTTTCCTTGTTACCAGCTTGGTGGAGAGTGCTAACCAAAGGCCAAGGGTGGGTTGCTACTATTTTTAACCTGCCTTCCCTACCAAATACTCTACTTGTCAAGAAGAGAACATTTATCTAGCTCCAGGGCAGTGAAGATGAGAAACAGAGTGGGAAATAACCCTCCTACCATACCCAATTCTCACCCCTCTTCTGTCACTACTTTTTCAAACTGAGATTTGAGCTCTACCCTACCTAAGAGGCTCCTGGTCTCTAAGTCAAAACAACTGAGCAGGAAACAAAACAAAAAGCAGGGGCAGGTGAGATTTCACTTCCATCTCCTATCTGCCTCACACCCAGAAGCACAATTAATCTAGTACTTGCAATCCAAAGGAAACCTGCTAATGACATAGAATGTATTATATAGGGATCATATAGGATCTCCAAATGATTTAAGGGTTATATTATAATTTCCAATTTGCTAAATGTTTGAAATACCATGTTCATGCCCTCTAAAATCAAGAAATGAATTCTAGGAACAACAGAGATTAAGAGTAGGAAGAATTTATTTAGACAAATAAAACTTCTGTCTAAGAGAAACAGAAATAGCCACAAAGAGGGTTGCCCACTGAACCTGCTCTTTAGGTGATGTGGGTTCAAGTTTGACAAAACTATCATCAACTAATAAGATTGCAAGTACAATTGCTTTGGTAATATTGATTCAATGAGAAGTCACAGGTGGGTGCAAGGTGGGAAAAAAGTGGTGAATCAGTAAGGTTGCAAGTATAGTTAGTTGCTTAGATAAAATTGAATAAATGGGGAACAGACATGGAAGCAAGTCATGTAGTGAGTGCACATGGGATGGAGGAAAAGGATTTTCCTGGAAGGGGTGGGTTAAGGAGGTTTGGTCCTTGTCTTAGTTACTTTTCCTTATTCCTGGGACAAAATACCTGACACCCAAAATTAGGGAAGGAAAGATTTATTTAGCTCACAGTTTCAGTCCATAATCAGCTGGCTCCAAGGCAGGGTGGCAAGGCGCCAGGGAAGCACTTCATGGCCACAGAAGACAGTGAAGCAACAAGAGCAAAAGGAGAGGGGCAAGACTCTTTTCCTCCCTTATATAGTAAGCACACTGTGCCTCTTGGGTGGGTGTAGCATTCACATTATCTGCCTGCCCTCCTCTTGCACAGGTTGAGGATGTCACAAAGTCTGGAACGTGGCCCTTTGCTGAATCACTTAGTTAAACTTCTGACCTTTTCAAATTGACACAGTGAACATCATCTTAGAACGGTAGTGGCCTGGCCTTTACACCCCACGTGCAGAGTCTCTAGGTCACCTAGTTAAGCTTCTAGACCTCTCATGTTGGTGTAATGTATTAACCATAAAATTTCACCCTTTGTCAACTTGGCAACCAGACACATTTCTTTAACTCAGTCTCCAAATAAAAAGTCAACCTTATTCTTCTCATTTCACAACTTGAGCATTATAACACAGGTTTAACAATCCTATAGAATCAGCATTAAGTCTATCAACACTATATTATATTAGAACCATAACATTGTGTACCTGGCTCCCAGAGACTTATGCAAGAGGTATTTAGTCCATCCCTTTATACAAGAAGTATTTAGTTCATCTGCAAGAGTTGCCAAAGTCCTAATAGTTTCAGCATTGCTGAAAAGTTCAAGTCCCAAGTCTCCTCAGAAATGTAAGACAAACTCTTAGCTGCAAGTCCCTGTACAAATGAAAACAAAGTTAAATACTTTCAACATGCAATGCCACAAGATAAACACTTTCATTCTAAAACATACAAACAGGGAGATACAAAGGACTGAGACCAGAGAGATACAAAGGACTGAGATCAGGGAGATACAAAAGACATCCAGCAGAGAAAACAATAAGTCTTGTAGTTCCATGTGCAACATTTGAAGCAATCTGTGGCAAACTGTGAGCTCCAAAGGGTTTGGGTGACTCCAATCCTGTGCACCTCTGGTGGTTATAGATCTCACAGATTCTCCCTTAGGCTGGCTTTGTTCCCTTCTTGCAGGTTTCCTTAGATGATCCTGGCTTTTCCAAACTCCTGGGGTCTCCAATGCACCTTTGGCTTCACATTCACTTCACACATTACCCTCTCAAGGGTACACTCCCTGGCCTCCCAGGCCTTCTGAAATTGAGGTGGGAGTCTTATTAACCTCAGAACTCTTGCATTCTGTATACACCTAAAACCAGCACCATGTGGATAATGCTGAGGTTTTCTGTCAGTTGGAGCAGTAGCCAGACTTCCTTCTCACTCGGCTACAGGGTTCGAGTGCCTGGATTGCTAGGTACTCTGAATTGAATTCTGAGGAACAAATTTTCTCTGGTGCTGCCATTCTGGAACATGGTACACTGAGGCTTTCTCCTCAAAGCAATGATTTTTAATTTTGTAGTTCTGAGGCTGCAAATCATGGAGACTTGCTGCTTTTTGTGATGGCTTCAGGCCATCTTTTCTATTCTCCTGTTTCTTCTTAATAATCAAGATTTCCTCTGCTCTGTTTTTGCAGTCCACAGCTTTATTGGAGCTTCCTTTTTGGCTGAACTCACAATGTTTTAAATCATCCTGCTGGGCTCTTTACTTTTGATTCACAACATAAATCTGGCTCCCCCCCCCCCAAAGTAGCCATGACACCACCTCAACATTTGACTGCCCTGAAATTTCTTTGGCCAGATTAGTTAGTCCACCATCCTTAATCTTAATCTCAGGAAAGTCTCTAGACACCAGCAAAATATAGACGAACATTTTGTCAATCCATAACATACATCATTTGGAGTCTAACACCCAGTGCAGTCCTTCTTCCCAGCAGAAACATCCTGAGCCTGGTCTTTACCAGCAGGACTTCTCTCAGCCTTCTCTTCTCCTAAGCTCTGACCAGAATCTCCCATGCAGAACAGTGTAAGGTGTTCTAGGGCTACTCTTTTAGGTGACATCTCCAAACCTTTCCCATAAGCCATTCCCAAAGTCTATTGAACCACATGGTCAGGTATAGTTACAGCAACAATGCCACTTCTCTGGCACCAAATTCCATCTTGGTTAATTTTTTCTCATTGCTGGGACAAAATATCTGACACACAAATTAAGAAAGGAAAGGTTTATTTAGATCACAGTTTGTGATGGTTTCAGTCCATAATCAGCTGGCTCCAAGGCATGGTGGCATGGCACCAGGGCAATACTTCATGACAGTGGAAGACAGCAAAGCATCAAGAGCAAAAGGTCAGGGGAACGGGCCTTTTCTCCTCCTTTATGTTGTATGCAGGCCAAGCCCCTTGGGTGGGTATAGCACTCACACCATCTTCCTGCCCTCCTCTTGCACAGGCTGAGGATGTCACAATGGGTGGATTATAGCCCCCTGCTGAATCACTTAGTTAAATTTCTGACCTTCTCAAATTGACACAGTGAACAACATCTTAGAACTACAATGGCTAGTCCTTCACATCCCAAAATGCAGAGTCGCTAAGTCACTTAGTTAAGTTTCTAGACTTCTCAAATTGACACAATGTATCAACCACAACACTCCTCTATACAGAGATGATTTATGCCTATTTTAAATGTGCCTCTGGCCACAACTGTCTTCCGTTTTGAGCACCCAGCCCTTTCTAACTACCTATAATATTTATAACTAACTTAGCTGTCTAGAATACTATCAGGCAAAAAAAAAAAAAAAAAAACAGAGACCCAAAAATATGACACTATCAAATATGTAACACATAAGGTGTAGTGACACATGCCTGCAATCCCAGCATTTGGGATACTGAGGCAGGAAGATCACTGTGAGTTTGAGGTCAACCTGTGCTTCATACTGAATTCAAGGTTGGTCTGAACTACATGGTGAAACCCTGTCTCAAAAACAAGATCAAATGTCTAACACAAAAAATTTTATTAAAAAAATTACCTGGATAAATTATAATCATTTATGCAAAATAGATTTCATATTTTTTCAGACTGCCTCTTATTCAAAAACAAAAACAAAATTTGAATGAAATTCATAGTTTTGGAACTGGTGTCATAGAAAGGTGATAAATAATGTGCAACTGGGAGGTGAGGTGGGTGATTAGGGCAGGATAAGTTGGTTAAGGAAATGGGCATGACCTGTTGAAAACAGAGACAAGTAGGCATGCTCAAAAGACAGCATCTGTCCCAGAGACTGGCTGAACTAGCAAGAAGGGCTATGTATTGGGTAATACTATGTACCCCCAAGTCCTCACACTTTTGATGGGGCTGAGTCTAGTGCTTGTGTTTAGTTTGTTGTCTAGTGCTGGGATTGGCACACATCCAGGGGTGGAGCTGAGATGCAGTGTAAGGGAAGGTGGGTCTTCTACTTTCTCTTTCCCTCTCTCTCTCTCACCAGCTCGCCTTGCTGCTTGCAGCCGCCAAGAACAGCAGCCCTGCCACCCCATGCCGAACTTGGAGCCAACTAAGTGTGAACTAAAACTTCTGAGAAACTGTAAGAATAAACCTTTTCTTCCCTAATTTTGGGTGTCAGGTATTTTTCCTCAGCAATGAGCGAAAAGTAACCAAGACAGAATTTGGTACCAGGAGTGGGGTCGTTGCTGTGACTATTCCTGACCACATGGTTTGAGAGCCTTTGGAAATGGCTTGCAGGGGAAGTTTTGAAAGGTTTGGAGATGTCGTCTACATGCATAGAACTGGAACAGCTTAGGCTTTTTTTGTATGGGAGATTCTAGTCAGAGCTCAGGAGACCAAAAGGCTGATAGAAAGCCTGCTGGTAAAGACCAGACTCCAGAGATCTCTGCTGGGAAGAAGAATGACATTGGGTGTTGGACTCCACACGATGTGTGTTAAGGCTTGGCAGAAAGTTTGTCTGTGTTCTGCCCGTGCCCAGAGACTTTGCCTGAGACTGAGATTAAGGGCAAAGGATTAATTACTCTACAGAGTGAAATTATGAGTCAGCCAAATGTTGAAATGGTGGCCTGTCTTTAGTTGGGGGCTCTTAGCCAGATTTATGTTGCGAATCAAGAGCAAGGAGCCCAGCAAGGCGATTTAAAACATGAGTTTGGCCAGGAAGCTATAGCCTGTAAAGATGGAGCTGAGACCTTGATTGCTGAGAAGGAACAAAGGAATAAAAAAGATGGCCTTGGGAATTCCAGGAAACAGCAGGCCTCCAGCCTTTGCAGCCTCAGGCCTTCAAAAGTGAAAGAGTTTGCTCGGAGCAAAAAACCGCAAAGTGCCCTGTCCCAGAGTGGTGACAAAAAGTCGCAGAGTCCCTTGTCCCAGAGTGGTGACAGAGACCACTCCATGTCCCAAAATGGAGGTGGCCATGCCAGATTCCAGAATGACAATGTTCTTCACAATCAGGTTCAGAGAGCTCAGTGATCCAGGTATGTGACCCCTACAGCCAAGAGAGGAAAGTCTGGCTACTGTTCCAGCCTGCAGCAGACCTTGGTGGCATCCATGTGGTACTGGTTTTAAGTACAAGAAAAGGCTAAGGCAGCTTCCACCTCGCCTGCAGAGAGCAATGGGTAAAGATGTAAGGGTGGAGCCAAGGAACATGGATGGTCCAAGGAAGGCTATAAAAGTTAAGACCCCTAAAGATGCCACAGGGGTGGAGTCACTCTAGCCTGTTAGAGCTTGTAACCAGATTACTTCAGATGCTGAGCAGAGAACTCCAGGACTTAATGTTTGCCCTGCTGGATTTTGGACTTGCTTTGGTTCCAATGCTTTGTATTCCCCTGTTTGTAACTTTTGGAATGGTAATGTTTGCCTTATGCCTTTATATGTTGGAAGTGCTTAACCTTGTTTTCATTTATACAGGGGGTTACAGTTAAGAGTTTGCCATAGATATCAGAGGGGATTTGGGTCTTAGACTGTTCAGCAGTGCTGAAACTGTTAGGACTTTGGCAACTCTTAGAGATAGACTAAATGTCTTTTGTAGTAAGGTTATAAATGAGTCCTTGAGGGTCCAGGGGTGGAATGTATTGGGTAATGGTATGTACCCTCAAGTCCTCATACTTTTGATGGAGCTGAGTCTAGTGCTTGTGTTTAGTTTGTTGTCTAGTGCTGGGATTGGCACACGCCCAGGGGTGGAGCTGAGATACAGTGTAAGGGAAGGCGGGTCTTCCACTTCTCTTTCTTCTCTCTCTCTCTCTCTCTCTCTCTCTCTCTCGCCAGCTTGCCGTGCTGCTTGCAGCCGCCAAGAACAGCAGCCCCACCACCCCATGCCGACTTGGAGCCAACTAAGTGTGAACTAAAACTCCCGAGAAACTGTAAAAATAAACCTTTCCTTCCCTAATTTTGGGCATCGGGTATTTTGTCTTGGCAATGAGCAAAAAGTAACCAAGATAGGTTACCTTTAAGTCTTTGTTTACATCTGAAAGAAACCAGGCAGGAGAGCCTTTCATAAAACAGCTTTGATCTGATATAACCTGTGAGTTCCTGATAAGACAACTGTTCTAAAGGCTATTATATAGGGAAGAGGAAATATAGAAAACAAAGAGACAAAAGACCCCTGCCATTATCCTAAAGGCCATTGGAAACTTCTCACCTGCCTGCTTTCCTCTGAAGTGTGTACTTCCTTTCTGTCTTTAATAAATGCAAATCCTTGCTTCTTATTTCCATATGTCTGGTTCAGTTCTTTTTTCAGGACACCAAGAACATGGAAAGTATTTCTTTGGGATGCAAAGGATGGTAACAAAAGAGTATAAAAGAATAAAAGAAGCCGGGCATGGTGGCCCACGCCTTTAATCCCAGCACTCGGGAGGCTGAGGTAGGTGGAGCGTTGTGAGGTTGAGGCCGGCTTGGGCTACAACGTGAGCACAAGGCCGGTCTGAGCTACACAGTCCGACCCTGCCTCGAAAAACCAGGGCCGGGAGTTTGGCTCAGTGCCTTAAGCACCTGCCAGGTTGTGAGTTCAATCCCCGGTGCCACAAAAAAAAAAAAAAAAAAAAAAAAAAAAAAAAAAAAAAAAAAAAAAAAAAAAAAAAAAAAAAAAAAAAAAAAAAAAAAAAAAAAAAAAAAAAAAAAAAAGAATAAAAGAAGGAGCCAAGCATGGTGGTACACACCAATCCCAGGATGCTGGAAGGTTGAGGCAAGAAGATTGTATTTTTGAACTGAGCTGGGGTACCTTAGCCACTTATCAAAATCTTGTTTCAAACATTAAAAAAAAAGACAGATTGAGGTGTAGGTCAGTCCAGAGGCTTTGGTTTCAATTCTCAATAGAGCAAAATGAAACAAACAAAGAATAAAAGAAGTTTTCCTGAAGAGCCACCCTTCTCTCCACTCTATTCCATGGCTTCTCAGTGCTACCAGAAGCCCAAGGACAGCTTCACCTCCCTGATTCACTCCAGCTTCACTAGTGGAACCTTCCCTGGGTGCCTCCATTTACCCCAAGGAGCAGCCACCTCCACAATATGATTCCTGTGCTCTTGAAAGAAGATTTCTACTGAGCAGTGAAGCAAGGCTGTAGCTTGGAGTGAAAAGCTTCCCTCTCCCATAGTGGTGGCTTAACTTGGGTGCAGCCGTATATAAGATAGCATTGGACTCCAAACCCTATGTTCCTTTTCTGTGCTTCAGGGTTTCTGTACTGGACACGGGTCTTGGAAAATGAAGAGAAAGGACAAAACAGCAAAACTACAGTCACAGAAGCTGTTGGGATGAGAGATCCAGTTGTACCCTGTCTCTGCCAAAGCCAGAGAGGAGACAGTGCCTTGTGAAAGACGGACCAGTTAGAAGAGGCTGGATTAGAAATGACCAGAAGAGAGATATAGCACTGTCCCCAAAACACTTGTTCTTGTGGTTTCCAAAAGACAAATACATAATAGTTGGAAACAATGAAAAAGTGGGATGGATCCCATGAAACAATTCAGGATCAAAATTACAGGGCTGTCCTCTTCCTCTGTGGCTCCCCCTTCCGCTCTCTGTCTCCTTTGCCCTCTCTCTTCCTTTCCCTACATAATCCCTCCCTGACCTCCATACTGAGGCTGCACTCAAACTCAGCACTAATTGTCCCTGAGGAGTTTCCAAGAAAAAGGTTTGGAACAGAGGCTGGAAAGTAGGCTGAAAGGCCCAGGATGCTTTCCTGCACTGTCCAACCCTATATAGCCAGGGGTGGGGAGCAGCCAGCATTGGAGGGGGAGAGCCACTAGCAGGAAGATTGTGGCTAACACAGAGATGTAGCTCTCTGAACTGCTTTTATTTTTGTTTTTCCTTAGAATGAAAGAAAGATTTGGGGGGGAAGGATGAGAGAACACATTCGTGATAGTTTTACAATACTTGATGAGAGAAAATCTGAATAATGGGGATTAGAGGCAAGAGGAAAGACAGCATTGTTAAGTGAAAAGCAACAGAGAGATTGAGCAAGGTAGCTTGCTCAGGGCCTGGTGTTCAACTGCTTAGTACTCTTGGGAGAGGACGTCACTTCACAGGCTGTCATTGAGGATTCACACTGTGCAGTATTTCTGCAGTATTTCTTCATTTCCCACTATCACCAAACTACTGCTATTTCTAAATAATCCAGGATGCTGCATGTGTAGGGAAAGAGAGGAAACTGGGGGCAAAAACATAGAAACACTTTTCCCTTTCCCATTAATTAATAAAGTAAAACTAAAAAAAAAGTCTTCATCTTTTATGATCACATTTTCATATTGTTCATTTTTATAAAACAAGTTACTGTATACATTCTATTTTCTAGCTTGGATCTAGAAAATATCTTAGGGTCTTTAGCTTCATGAGTATGATATTAGTAGCTAAGTATATATATGCAATAATTCAAATTTCAGATGTTACATATTAAGTTACAAATCAATGGGATAAAAATGCAAGAAACTACAAATATCCATTCAGGATGTAACATTCAGGAAAATAGAAAAATATAAGCTAATTAGAAAATATAATTTATGCTTTCAAGTTATATAAGAAAATTACAGATTGTTGTGGAGCTTTTCTCTCTAAATTTAATATTTGCCTTCCTCATTTTTAACAATACTTTAGGGGAAAATATACATGTGATTTTTTCTTGGCATAGTTGTGAAAACAAGAAGCAAGATTAATTTTCATAGCAACTGTATTAGTTACTTTTCTGTCTTTAGATTTCTGGGACAAAACATCTGATATCTGCAGTTCACAGGAGTAGAGGTTTATTTTAGCTCACAGTTTCAGTGGGTTCAGTCCCTAATCAGCTGGCACTAAGACAGAAACCACATGATGCAGCCAGAAAGCAAATAAAAAAGAAAGAAAGAAAGAAAGAAAGAAAGAAAGAAAGAAAGAAAGAAAGAAAGAAAGAAAGAAATTAGCAGGGAAGAGAATACAATGGATTATGCAGGGAATAGAAATGAAATTGTACTGAATGCTTTTGTCTGGGAACCAGATTATTCATGAACAGAAACATTCAGGAACTGATGTATTATTGTACATTCTTGTAGGTCACACCACCAGTGACCTGATTCTAAACCAGCCCCACCTCCAAATGTGAGACTTTTCTGGGATATTTTGGATCTAAACTTTACTTTTGTGATTTTCTTGTCCCTATATCAAATTCAATAATGCAAATATAACTTAATTTTAAATTTGTAAAAAAGCATGTTGTTTTCTTCTATGTTAGTCTAATTCAAGGCAAATTTGCAATTTAGGCTAAATGTACTAAAGAAAGTATATTTTGGATCTAAATCATAATAGTAACATTGTCCAAAAAGAAATGAGTTTCAGCATATAATACTGAATTAAGATTAACAAAATATTAGATAATTAATTACATATTCTGTGGTAGATGAGCACAAGATTATTCATTGTTCATTTAAAAAATTATATATATATTTTATTTGCAGTGTCATATATAATGTATGCACATATATCTTTTATATAATGTGTTTTATCAATTTATTTTATAGCACTTATATTTCTACATATTGTTTCTCTATATATATCATTTTGTAATAAAGGTGAAAACAATGATAGGCATATGGACTAAAGAAAGAAGTTAATTTGTATTTCTTCATCTTAGTAACAATAATGACAAGTACTTCACTTTTTTTGTGCTATACGAATCCTTGAGGGATATTAGGTTCACTGCATATTATTTTCTAAATTAAATTTCTTATGAAAATTGCTTTTACAAAGCAATCAAGTGCTAAAGATAAAAAATTTTTATGTGTAGGCATGTAAGTTTTAAAAACAATATAAAATTTTTCTTTCAATTTAGTTACATTTCTAGTTACTGATCTAACTAGAAAAACAATGGTTTCTTTTAAAATCACTTCAAATTATACTTTCTTTAGTACATTTAGCCTAAATTGCAAATTTGCCTTGAATTAGACTAACATAGAAGAAAACAACATGCTTTTTTACAAATTTAAAATTAAGTTATATTTGCATTATTGAATTTGATATAGGGACAAGAAAATCACAAAAGTAAAGTTTATAAAACTATGTGTGTTTTTGTAGTGAGTTGCTTTCTTCATTAATACTAATGTTTTACTTATATAGAATGCACTATTAAAAATCAAGAATTTGTAATATGCTTGATAGAGGAAGATTAATTTTTACACTGATTTTTAGGAATTTGTAATGCATTAGTGCTCTTTATTATGAGATGATTTTTTTACATAGTCAATTACATTGATTTCATTATTTTCTAACGAAGTGAAGCATGCTTATTTGTTCACTTCAATATTTGGGCTCTGTAATTGCCATTTACTATCTAATGGTAAAACAATTCATATCTTAATGAACAGAAGTGACAGAAGTAGGGCATTTTTAATAAGACTTGTCTTGAATCTTTCAAAATCTACTTTTATTGCATAAAAAATAATGAATTTTTTCTAGTAAAATAAATATCCTATTAGAAGTCAGATAATATAAGTGATATAGTCATACTTTTTTTAGCATATGGATACATTCTAATAAATGTGCTGGTAATTTCGTTGCTGTGAAAAAATCATACACTATATTTACACAAACCTAGATCTTATGGCCTGCTACATGCCGAGCCTTTATTAAATACTCTATGTATTGGGTGATATGCTATGTACCCCCAAGTCCTCATATAATTTTGATGGGGCTGAGTTATTGGTTTGTTATTGGTTTGTTGTCTAGTGCCAGGATTGGCAATGTGAGTGTTATAACCACCCAGGGGTGGAGACGACATACAGT
>RJWM01031530.1:0-22326 GCA_004363535.1 Dasyprocta punctata | reverse complement strand
GAGCAGACAAGCTGAAAGAAATTCTTCACTAGGAATTGCTTTGTTTTAGTCAAAGGTAATTTTGCAACTGGTGAGATGTTCATAGGGTATAAGTGTTTTAATCTTTTATGTATTAGTATACGTTAGGAATACATAATAGTTACATTCGTTACAGGGAATCAGCATCTATATCTGTCTATACCTATAGCTCTTTGGTCATTAGAGAAATGCAAATGAAAACACTGAAATTTCATTTTACTATGGTAAGAATGGTCTTTACACACACACACACACACACACACACACACACACCCCTTTCTTTATCCATTCATCTGTTGAAGAGGGTGCAGGCTATTTTCCATAATTTACCTATTGTGAATTGCACTGCTGTAAATATGGGGATTTGTGTATCTCTGTAACAGGGTAACTTTAACTCTTTCAGAAAGATACCCAGGAGGACGATAGCTGGGTCAAATGGAATTTCCTAATGGATCTCCATGCTGATTTCCATAGTGTGCAGCAGTTTATATTCCCATCCACAGTGTGGAGGGCTCCTTTTCCCACATCCTCACCTGCGTTTGCTGTGTTCTGTTTGTCATGACGCCATTCTTACTGGAGTAAAATGAAATCTCGGTGTTGTTTTGATTTGCATTTCTTAATGATAAAGATGCTGAACATTTTGCCATGTACTTATTGGCCACTTGCACTTCTGAGATGTGTATTCATTTGGATTGCCCATTTTTTGATTGAGTCTTTTATTTGGGGGAGTTTAATTTCTGACTTCTTTGTATATTCTAGATATATATACTCTGTCTTATGAGTGCTGGTAAAAAAAGTTTTTCCATTCTGTAAGTTGTCTCTTCACTCTGTTGATTGTTTTCTTTGCTGCACAGAAGCTTTTTAATTTGATATTATCCCTTTTGTGGGTTCTTGAAATTATTTCTTGTGCAATTAGGTTTCAGTTCAGGGAAGTTCTTGTCTATGCCTAAATCTTCAGGTGTTTTATCTGTTTTATCTCCCAGCAGATTCAGTGTTCCTATTATCATATCTAGGTCTTTGACCCATTTTGATTTGATTTTAATACAAGGTAAGAGGCAGGGATCTAGATTCATTCTTCTCCACGTGGAAAACTAGTTTTCCCAGCATCCTTTGTTAGAGGCTAGCTTTTCTCCAGCGTTTGTCTTTAGCTCCTTTGTCAAAGATCAGATGGTGAAAGGTACATGGGGCTGTGTGTTTCTTTCAATTCCATTAGACTCCACATCTGTTTCTGTGCCAGTACCATGCAGTTTTTATTGCTGTAGGTTTGTGATCTAACTTGAAATCCAGGATTGCATTGCCTCCTGCTTTGCTCTTTTTGTTCAGGATTGCTTTGGTTATTTTGGGTCTTTTCTGGTTCCTCAGAATTGTAGGATTTTTTTTTTTTTAGTTCTGTGAAGAATGCTGTTAGTATTTTGATTGAAATTGCATTAAATGTACGTACTGCTTTTCATAAAGTGGCCATTTGACTTCTGCTATCCAGGAACAGGGGGTGTCTCTACTTTCTAATGTTCTCTTCAGTTTCATTCTTCAGAGTAGCACAGTTTTCATTATGGTAATCTTTTGTTTCCTTGTTTAGGTTGATTTCTAGCTATTTAATTTTTTTTTTGAGCTATAATGAATGGGATTTTTTCTTCCTCATTATGTTCTCTATTGATGGCCCAAGCACATGTAGGATGTATAGGAATACTATTGATTCTTTTTGCTGTATTCTTCTTTTTTCTTTTTTTTTTCCCAATCAGATTTTATGGGTATACTTTAGATACACATATCACATTCATCATACACCGTTGACTTTGTGTGTGGAGGAGTTTGCATCCTGCCACTCCGCTGAATTCGTTCACCAGCTCTAAGAGCCTTCTGATGTCCTGTATTGGGTCTCCTGTGGAAAGGATGATTTCACCTCCAAATAAAGATAATTTGACTTCTTCCCTTCCTATTTGTATCCCTTTTCTTTCACTTGTCTGATTGTTCTAGCTAATGTTTTAGAACTATACTGAACAGAAATGCTAAGCGTGAACATCCTTCTTCTCATCCTTAGAGGAAATTCTTTCCATTTTCCCTCTTTAGTATGATGTTGGTTGTGGGTTTATTATAAATCACTTTTATCAGTTTAAGATAAAGTCCTTCTATGCTTATTTTCACCAGACTTTTTATTATAAATGGGTGTTGGATCTTGTCAAAGGTTTTTTCTGCATCTAATGAGATGATCATGTGGTTTTCTTTTCTTTCTTTCTTTTTTTCCTTGTATCGGGAATCAAACTCAGGACCTCATGCTTGCCAGGCAGGCACTCATGCCGCTGAGCTACATCCCCAGCCAATTGTGTGATTTTTATCATTACTTCGATTTATATGGTATGTTATATTAATTGATTTAAGTATGTTGTACCATACCTGCATCCCTGGGATAAAGTCAATTTGATCATGATTCAGGATCTTCTGGTTTTGCAAATATTTTGTTGAGAATTCTTGTATTTAGGATACTGACCTGTAAGTTTCCTTTATGGGTGAGTCTTTGTCTGGTTTTGGTATCAGGGTAATGCTGGCTTAAAGGAATAAGTTGATAATGTCCCTTCCCTTTCAATCTCACGGATAGTTTGAGAGGGATTGGAGTTAGTTCTTCTGTAAAGTTCTAGTAACATTCATCTGGATGTGGTGTGCTCTCCTATAATCTGAGCACTGGGGAGGTGGAGGCAGGAAGATTGCCACAAGTTTGAGGCTGGCCTGGGACTCAGAGGGAGTTCAAGGCCAGCCTGAACTACGTATCAAGACCCTATCTCAAAAAAACAGAACAGAACAAAACAAACAAACAAAAAACTAAACTAAAGTTCTGGTAAAATTTAGTGGTGAATCCATTAGATCCTGGGCTTTCCTCAGTTGGTAGAGTTTTCATCACTGCCTCAATTTCATCGCCTGTTATTGGTTTATTCAGGGTTTTAAGAAATATTTTTTGGCTCAATTATGGTAAGTCATATGTGTCCAGGAATTTATCCATTTCTTTTAGATTCTCCAGTTTATCAAAATATAAATTTTCAAAGCAGTTTCCTTTTTTTTTGCTGCACCGGGGATCAAACTCACAACCTCGCACCTGCCAGGGCAGGTGCTTAAGCCACTGAGCCAAACTCCCGGCCCTGGTTTTTTGAGGCAGGGTCGCACTATGTAGCTCAGGCCAGCCTTGCGCTCGCGTTGTAGCCCAAGCGGGCCTCGAACTCACAACGCTCCTCCTACCTCAGCCTCCTGAGTGCTGGGATTAAAGGTGTGTGCCACCACGCCCGGCTCAAAGCAGTTTCTTATGATCCTTTGGATTTCAACAGTGTTCATTATGATTTCTCATTTTTAGTTTCTAATTGCATTTATATGGGTCTTTTTTTCCTTCTTTTGGCAAGTTTGATTAAGGCCTACCTTGGTTACTTTTCTCTCGTTGCTGAGACAAAACACCTGACACCCAAAATTAGGGAAGGAAAGGTTTATTTAGCTTATAGGTTTTGGAGGTTTCAGTCCATAATCAGCTGGCTCTAAGGCAGGGTGGCCTGGAACAGAGCAACACTTCAAGGCAGCAGGAAGCAAAAGCAGCCAGAGCAAAAGCAGACAGAACAAGAGCAGACAGAGCAAAAGCGGGCAGCAAACCTCTTCTCCTCCTGTGTATGGTACACAGGCCACCCCCCACCAGGGCGGGTGTAGCACTCACAAAATCTCTGTGCCCTCCTCTTGCACAGGATGAGGATGTTTACAAGGTAAGTAAGGAACCTGGCTGTCTGCTGAGTCTCTTAGTTAAACTTCTAAACTTCTCAGGTTGACACAATGTGTCAGCCATACTAAGACCCTATCAATTTTATTTATTCTTTTTAAGAACCAACTCTTGATCCATTGATTTATACTCTGATCTTTATAATTTCTTTCCTTCTACAAGTTTTGGATTTGGGTTGCTTATGTTTTTCTAGGACCTTGGGATACACCAATAGGTTACTTATTGGTAATTCTCTATTTTTCTGATGTAGAAAAGTAGAGCTATAAACTTTTATACTTAGAGCTATAAATTTAACCTCTTAGTATTGCTTTCACTGTGTCCCACAGGTTTTGGTGTGTTGTACTGCCATTTTGGAGAGGTTCGTTTTGTTGTTATTGTTGGTTTTTGTTTGTTTGTTTTTGAGACACCCTGTAGTTCAAGTTGGGCTTCAACTCACTTTGTAATCTAGGCCAACCTTGAACTCGTGGTGATCCTTCTGTCTCAGTCTCCTAAATGCTGGGATTACAGGAATATACCACCATGCCCAGTGCATACTGCCATTTTTGTTTGATTCTAAAAACTTTAAAATTTTTTCCTGGATTTCATCTGTGACCCATTGATTATTCAGGGATACATTATGTAATTTCTATATGTTTGCAGTTTCTGTGGTTTTATTTACTATTGATTTCTACTGTCTTCTCATTGTGATCTGATAGGATACAAGGGATTATTTCAATTCTTTTGTATGTATTTAAACTTTTCTTTTTTATATCAGGGGTCAAACTCATGACCTCACACTTACTAGGCAAGCACTATTTTAAACATCATTTTTTTATGGCCTAAGATGCCATCCACTTTGAAAAAAATTCTATGAGCTGTTGAGAATGTGTATTCTACTGTTGTTGACCAAATCACTGTGGATAAATGTTTGATCCATTTATTCAATGGTGTGTCAACTTTTGTTGGTATTGTAACCCCAAATATCGAGTACGGTAATCCAAGTACTATAATCCTTTCTCTAGTCTTCCTCATAATCCAAGAAATTATATTTATAATTCCATTGAGATGTTATTGGAATCCCAGCAAGTTAATTCCAGTCTACCACCTCCAATGCAACCCACAGCAAGAGTAAAGACTCTGAGACATATTCAAGGTTAAGGGCAGCCAAGGGGTCCTGAGCCCAATCCCCCTGAGGTCATGTGGACAAAGGCCTTGATCCTAGGCCTCTCCCAGAATTTATTAACTTGTGAAGCAAGGGGGTGGCCTGAGGATGAGTGACAGTGAGGATGGCGGGAACTACGTGACTAACTTGAGCTGGGTAGCAAGGTAGTGAGAAAGGTATCTCTGCAAAATGCAGATAAAGATATGCAGGGGGATAAATTTGCACAACCTAATCAAGATAGCAACTGAATTGTTTTAGGAGGCTGCTGCTTCAGTTTCTGATATGCAAACTTTATGCCCTGAGAACTCATAGCCTCTTTCTCGAGGCTCATCCCCAGTTGACATTCCTGGAGCTCACTGGCTCTGCCACCCCGCTGTGTGTTATATATTTTACAAAGGTCACTATGGGAGAAAACAGGACTCTGTCTGATGGCTTTAAAGACTACATACCAGTAACTGCTTCTGATATGTAAACTTTTATGCCCTGGGGACTCACAGCCTCTTTCTTGAGGCTCATACCCAGTTGACATTCCTGGAGCTCATTGACTCTGCCATCCCGCTGTGCCTGTACATTTTATAGAGATCACTATGGGAGGAAACAGGACACTGTCTGATGGCTTTAGAGATTACATACCAGTACCTCGGCTAGCCTTATTTGCAATGCTTAGAGCCAACTGAAGAGAGAAGGAAATACCATAGTCAGCTCTCTAGATATCAACATAAGGAAATAAATCTCCATATAATCAAAGTTGCAGCAATTGTTCTGCATTCAAGGGGACCCACTCAAGTTGTCTCCCCGAGTTGGGAGCTGTTGAAGCTGGAAAATGACCCAGACATGACCTTACCAAAGTAACAAGGAGCACCTGGGTCAACCAGGTGAAAAAGTTGCTACAACCCAGAAAAAACAGGAGGCTCCTAAACAATCCAGGCCTGGGTTGCTAGGCAGAGGGGCTGAAATTGATGTCATCCTTCCCAGTATATAAATAAACAGGCAGTTTTGGATGAGCAGTACCTTTCCTCCCATCAGGAGGATAAGGGCTCCCCCTGACCCCAGCTTTGTCTCTTTCTTTCTCTCATCCTCTCAGGGTCCTTCACCTGAAGGACCTCAGGAGTTGCATGGGTAGCAGCATACTCTGATGTTTCTTTTTGCATTTTTGCTTGATCGACTTACCTGTTTGTGAAAGTCCAGTGTTGAAGACCACCACCATGACTGTGTTGGTGTCTGTCAGTCCTCATATCTCAAGAACTTTTTGTTTTATGAAACTGGGTGTGCCAATATTTGGTGTAATGAATTTACAATTGTGATCTCTTTCTGCTGAGTTGTTTGCTTTACCAGGATGTAGTGACCATCTTTGCCTCTTTGAATCAGTTTTAGCTTGAAGTCCACTTTGTCTGAAATTAGAATGGCTACTCCTACTTTCTTTTGAGCTCCAGTTCCATGGAGAATTGTTTTTCATCTTTTCATTTTCAGCCTACTTCAGTGGTGGTGACTCTATGGTAAATGTGTTATTGGTTTTTTATTTCAAGACAAAAGATATTAATGTAGAGTTGTTTTTTCTAAACTAAACCCTCAGTCTTCTGGTTTAATTGCAGTGTTGGTGCTTTGTGATAAGTGAGTGGGTTTGGGGCTGCAGTTTGGTACTCGTCTCTAAAAGACCATCACTGGTCTATGTGTTTCTTTGTGGATGAGGCGAATCTCTTGCAGGCAACATATAGTTGGGTTTTGTTTGTTGATCCAATCTGTGTCTGTCTTTTCTTTGAGGAGCTAAAAACCATTTGCTTTGAGCATTATTGCTCACAGATATTTACTGATTCCTTGTATTTAGTATATTCAATACTGAATTCCTATACAATAATTCATTGTAGTATTTTTTTCAGGGCTGACTCCTTTCCATTTTCCTTTAACTACTCTCCCAGTCAGGTGTATTATTTCCTTTGGGTTTTTTGGTGATGCTGGCCTTGCTGCCTGGGTTTAGAATTCTATTGAGTATTTTCCACAGTGCTGGTTTTGTGGTCATGAATTTCTTTAGATTGTCTTTGTTGTAAAAAGTTTTAATTTTTCTGTCAATTTTGAAGGATAATTTTGCAGAATGTAGTCATCTAGGTTGGTAATTTTTAATTGTTTTGGCTTGAAAAACTTCAGTCTCTCCTAGACATTAAAATTTGTGTTGAAAAAGCTGCTGTCATTCCAAACTACTTACTTTTAAAAATTGTTTAGTGCTTTTCTCTAATGACTTTCAGTGTTCTCTTTGTTTTAGATTTCTGAGATTTTCACTATGACGTGTCATGTAGGGGTTCTTTTCTGTTCATTTCTATTCGAGGATCTAAATATTTCCTTTAACTGAGTATCTGTTACTGTCTCTGTTTTTGGAAAGTTTCCTGCAATGGTTTTGGTGAACAAATTTTTTATACCTTTAATATTTTTCTCCAGCTCTTCCTCGATGCCTATAAGTCTTAAAGTAGCTCTTTTACAGTCTTGTAAGAGCCCTTGAATCAACCTTTTTTGACTTTTTGATTTCTGAAACAGAATCTTACCGTGTAGTTCAGGCTGGCCTTGAACTCACAGCAATCCTCCTGCCTCAGCCTCTTACAGCATTCTGAGATTATAGGCATGCACCATGATGCTCAGCTGAATCAATCCTTCTTTTTCAGAATATTATGAGGGACTGGGGATATGGCTCAGTGGTAGAGTGCTTGCCTTGCATGCACAAGGCCCTGGGTTCAGTCCCCAACACCACCATAAATAAATAAATAACTTAAAATTCCACCATCGGGAGAAAATATTCACTGTTTCATCAGTTGATCTGTTTTAGAAACTGAATCTGCAAGTACACACTCATATTGACAAATATAAAATTTTAGAATATTATTAAGTGATCCGCTATATCATTCTTGCCCTCTAGATTGGTTATGTCTATTAGCATGGCTTTCATTTGTGTTTTTCATTTCCAGGATTTCTGTTTGATTCATTTCATGACCTCTGATTCTTTACTAAAATGGTCACTGAGCTGGGTGTGGTGGTGTACACCTATAATCCTAGCACTCAGTAGGCTGAGGCAGGTGGACTCTTGCAAGTTTGAGACCAGCCTGGGCTACAAAGTGGGCTCAAGGCTGGCTTGAACACATAGTGAGACCTGTCCCAAAAAGCCAAAAATAAAATAAAATAAAATAATCATTCATGCACTACATTATTTTCTTTAATCAGAGGTTTGTGTCTTCTTTCTGATCAATAAACAGCTTACTAATTAAGTCCTTTATTTGCTATATACATCCTCTGCGAACTCACTGAATATCTTATACATTTGCTTATTCTTTGATCTCTTCAAACATTTTAACTATTTGTTTTTGTTTTGTTTTGTTTTGTTTTGTTTTGTTTGTCCTTTGCCTGAAACTTCCTCAACTTCTGTGCCCATGAAATCAGCTTTTGGGGAGTTACAAATTTTTTTTTCGTACTAGGAATCAAACTCAGGACCTTGTGCTTGCCAGGCAGGCACTTATGCCACTGAGCTATATCCCTGGCCCAAGTTATGAATTTTTTGACCCATTTTATTGCCTTGTTTTTTCACAGTTCCTCTGTTTTTGTGTTGAATGCTATAGATCAGTCGGGCTGAATGATCAGTCATTATAGTAGCGATATCTAGAACTGAATTGCAAGGAGAGAACAATACTGGCAATATCAACATCCAAAGAACCAATCACATACTGATATATAGTTTAGAGCTTGTTTTGCAAGTTTTCTGTTCTTTCAATAACCCAGAATACAAAGGATTAGTAATAGTAGAGAAAGGGCTTAGGTATAGGATAAGACAAAAGAAACAAGAACTTAAAAATAAATGAGAAAAACTGAGAAAAATAGGAGACTAAAAAGAAATAAAAGTGGATGCAGAAAAAAGTTTTTGATATTATGTTTATACTCAGACAAGAGTGAGCAGTTTGAGAGGAGGTGTGCGAGGGCAGAAAATAGAGCAGTCTTTGTGGAGATCAGATCTAATTAATAAACTAGCAGACGCCCTGTATTAGAAACCCTAAGCCATGACCTTGGCGAGGGAGAACATGACAGATTAGTGTAGAACAACAGAAACAAACAAAATTTACAAATTATATGGTTTTTCATGTAAATTAGAACAAACACTCTAAATTAGAGCAAAAGAAAAAATTTAAGTTTTTATAATAGTTTGATTTATTTATTTATTTATTTAGAGAGAGGGTCTCGCTATGCAGTTCAGGCTGCCTTGAACTCACTTTGTGGCCTAGGGCTGGTCTCAAACTTGCAACAATCCACCTGCCTCAGCCTCCCGAGTGCCGGGATTGTAATACTTATTGTATATAAGAAAAAGGGGGAAGAGCGGGGGTACTTGTATGAGAGGGGAAATGAGAGAGAATGAGAACAGGTCTTTAAGTGGACAATGAAAGCACACGGGAGACTGAGTTCAGTTAATGACCTCGCAGACATTAATTGTAGAAATATTATAAAACAACTCTTGGTAAGGTGGAAACTACTGTGAGATGTTAAGGCACTGTAGTATTTAGATTAATCTTAAAATGTATGTATGGTTTATATATAGAAAGTGAAAGATACAGAAAAAATAAAGATGAGAAAGAACAAAAACGTGAGGAAGAGGCGCTGAGAGACAGAAGGGGTGAAGGGGGCATCACGGAGTAGGGAAAGGGGGCTGCAGCCCGCGGGCGGGCGGAGGGCCACGGGAATCGGGTGCCACTGCGGCACCGCAGGCGAGACTCCAGAACCCCAGAAACGTCCTTTGTGACCCAACTACATGGGGCGGTTCACAAGCAACAGTGGAAAATTTATAGACATCGCTGCAGCCACATACACATGTACACAAAACCCCGTCACTGAAAAATATCAAAGAGGGAGTATCTCACACACACACACACACACACTCAGGCACACGTGTGCGCACGCACGCAAATGCACAGTGCCGTCCTCCGGTGCCTCTGGTCTTAGGGTGCTGGTCAGCAGCCTCCTTCCCCCGACTGGCAGCATGGAGTCCAAGGCTGAGATTCTGCTGTCACCCCGCCGGGCCCGCGGCTCTCCGCTTGCGGTGCTGGCCGGGGCAGCTAGGGTCCAGTTCCACCCAGCCCCTCTCCAGCTGCCCTTCCGCAACCCTCCGTGCTCAGGCAGAGGGTGGAGTCCCCACCCCTGGGAGCTGCTCTCATGGCTTTTCTCTGTTCCTTTTGCCCCCAGATCAAAGCGCACTGCAGCTTGCTGGGTTTCAGCCTGACCCAGGATGTTAGCGGTTTCCGGGACTGGGGCACGGGTCGGGTGGCGGCGGGAAGTCGTGCCCACACGTGCTGGTTCAGGTTATTGTCTCCACCCCCAGTGATCTTGTGCCCCAGTCCTTCAGCCTGACAAAGGGGCTCTCTCGGGCCTGGGAACTTAGCGGCTTTCAAGGCTCAGCAGAAGACCCTTTCTTCGCAGCGCTGAGTTGCGTTTGGAGGGCCCTGGGAGGGACGTTGCACAGGCCAGAGCTCAGGGCACTGGGGGCGTTGGGAGACAGCCTGCCTCGCCCCTACCCCAGCCCCTGCCCCAGGGCGATTGCTCACCCAGGGCGATTGCTCACCTCTAGACCCTGCTAGACACTGCTACTGCAGGTCCTGCTGTAACCTGTAACTAACAGTGCAAAATGGAACTTTAGAAGTTGGCTTTTTTTCCTCTTAGAGAGAAGCAGCTTCTCTAGGCTTCCTCCAGCTGAGCACAGAACCAACACCCTCCTCCCATCAGCCAAATGAAGACAGAATATGCAGGCACCCAGGGCCTCGGGAGCAGGAGCCTGGTTTCCCCAGAGAGCGGAGGAGCCGAAGGTGGCGGAAGCCAGGAGCAGGCAGGGAGTTCTCCCTCCTCTCCTTCCTGACTGTCAGAGACCCCTGCCCACCTGCACGCGGTCCCTCCATCCCCTCAGGGCCAGCTTTGCATAAACGCTTTTTCTTTTTACACAAGTCCGTGGCCTCCTTTGAACTGCAGCTGTACAGAACTCGGGTCGGTCCCACCCCGCGTCACCGCGAGCTGTGCAGTGACTGGACGGCGGCAGGTTTGGTTGGGTCCCTTCACCATGGCTCGGAAAATCGTGCTCATTCTGCTGGCGTTCTGGGGGCAACAGGAGGTCCTGGAGTGTGTGACAGTTCATTACAACACAGAATAAATGTGCTAGAAATTGTTGTAATTTAAACTTCCACTTCCTGATTAGAGTTAGAAATAGCTTTCAGTAAAGGACTCGCCCCCACACACACCATTTGCCTGTTGAAAGATTATAAACTGGAAACGAGTTCCTGTTCGCAAAATATTTTATGAAGCAGACCCTGTTGGTGGTGCTTCCCTGTGGAGCCCCCCTGCCCAAGGCCCAGGTGTAGGGGGCAGCCCCCTGGCTGTGCGTTTTCTCACCTGAGCAGGTTTGCTTGCTCTTGTTTGACTTTGCGCCTTTAGTTTCAATAATAAAATTTATTTATTTATTTTTTTTTTGCGGCACCGGGGATTGAACTCACAACCTCGCGGCTGCCAGAAGGCGCTTAAGGCACTGAGCCAAACTCCTGGCCCTTGATTTTTGAGGCAGGGTCGCACTATGTAGCTCAGGCCGGCCTTGCGCTGGCGTTGTAGCCCAAGCCGGCCTCGAACTCACAACGCTCTGCCTACCTCAGCCTCCCGAGTGCTGGGATTAAAGGCGTGCGCCACCACGCCCGGCTCAATAATAAAATTTAGAATGTTTCATAATTGTTTTATGGAACAGACCTTGAATTATCATTTTAATGAGTATGTGGAATGTAACTTTTTTCTTTAAATCATATACAACTTTCTTGATTAGTGGACTGTTGCAGGATAATTCCTCAAAGGCAACAGCTCTGAATTAACAAAAGAGCTTAGTTTATATAGAATTTAGAAGGGGGAGGTACAAAGCAAGTACAAAAATGTTACATAATTGTTTGCAGACATTGAGTCATATACTGACGGCAGGCTGGTCCTGAACAGATTTGTTGAAAGAAAGGAACTGTTTATCATAATATAGGAACATTCCAGGAACAAGGGGCGGAGCCCTTACAGGGTGAGCACAGTCAAAGGTGTCCTTGAGTCGCCCAGGGAGCCTTACGGTGCAGTTCCTCTGACTCAGTGCCCATCAGAGCTACGCAGCGGGGCCACAGACACTGTCAGGGTCCATGGAATTCAGCAGAAACAGCAGAACAGAAACTTGGTTAGAGACCTCTAATTGATCATGAACCTTCTTATAAGTTTATTATTTTATAAACGTGTTCTTATGGTATAATTGCGCCCCCGACAAAATAAAGATAGGTAGGAAGGAGACAAGGAAAATCATCATTTTAAATATAAAAACTGAGCCGGGCGTGGTGGCGCATGCCTTTAATCCCAGCACTCGGGAGGCTGAGGTAGGAGGAGCATTGTGAGTTCGAAGCTGGCTTGGGCTACAACGCGAGCGCAAGGCTGGCCTGAGCTACATGTGCGACCCTGCCTCAAAAAACCAGGGCTGCAAGTTTGGCTCAGTGGCTTAAGTGCCTGCCTGGCAGGTGCGAGGCTGTGAGTTTGACCCCCGGTGCCGCAAATAAAAAATAAATAAATAAATAAAGTAAAAACTGCAATTTCAGGGCAAACACCCAATGTTGAAAAAAATGTGTTTTCCTTTCTCCCAAGATGCAACAAGCCTGGGCAATCGCCTTTTACCTACAAAGGGACTTTGGCCCGTCCCTCCTCCTTGCACACAGACCCGGCCCCTCCCTTCGCACCTGCACATGGGCCTATCTCCTGGTGACTAGCCCATGGAGAACGGGCTTTCCTGTGGGCTGGCCACAGCGCAGTCACCTAGGAAGGGCCTCACACTGCCCCTACTGTGTCACTTTTTATCAGTAGACTGAGAGGTCTCTCTGCACAGATTAGCAATTTCTCCAGATTTCTACCCCTAAACCTCCCATAAATACACCCAGCCCTAGGACCTGTGTGCATCCCCCTTGCCACCCCACACTCCAGTCCTTTGGGTGTGTGCTTTTGATTTTTGCCTAACAAATCCCTTTATCTCTCTCCATCTCTCTCTCTCTTTTCCCTCTGTATTTCTTACTGACTGTCCTGAAATTCTGCAGCTTTTTCTCTGGGTAGCGTGGGTTTCAGTCCTTGTGGCCACCTGGGCCTCCCCAGGGACGCTGGCCGGTGACAAGGGGAGGCTCTGCCTTGCATACCCTTTGTCCGCCCAGCGTCCCCAGCACAAGGAGTCAGCCAAGCATACACCAGGCGCACAGTGCTGCAGGCTGGGTCCCTAGCAGGGCTCCTTCCCGCGGGGAGATCTGAGTGTTTTCGGAGACTGGGTTTCACCAGACCTCGCTGCAGTAGTGCCGGGGCGGGGAGGCTGTTACGTGGGCAGCTGAGTTAGATGGAGTACTGCAGGCAGTCAGACAGGGCTGGGCCCTCGAAGGAGCCAGTGCAGAAGACCAGAGACTGTAATCTCGGAGGAGACAGACGCCTCCCGCTGTGGGTCAGACCTCAAGGCAAAAGATAAAGCAAAGGCATCCACATACTTCCTAGGACAAACATAAGGGATTGATATTCTAAATACGTGTCTATCACTCGGAGGAAGCCGGGGGTCACTAACCCAACCCCCACAGAAAGAGTGCTGGTTGCGCATTCATGCCCACTCACTATGCCACTCGCTTCCTCGTTTGTCTCTAATTTAATCAATTTTACCTGAGCAGTTACACTCACGAGCTGATTGATTGGCCATAGTTCTGTCCCACCTCATGCCCACCTTGTGATTTCCTATTTTTCCTACCTTGGACTCGCTTCATGTAGTGGGTTTGCTCTATAAAAATCTCTAGAAAAGACAGGGTCCTCGGCAACCCACTCGGGACCCCTTCTGTTTCTCTCTCTCTCTCAGACAGACGCTTTTTTTCTCTCAGTAAATTCATTCTGCTCTTAACTTCCATTGTTCCTAAAATTCATTCTTCAATTTTAGAGAACACGAACTCCAGCAGGTTGGGAGTTTCCTTCCCCTATATCAAGGCCACCGGCTTCTTACCCAGATCCCTGTTACTGGATGTCATCTGATGCTTCTCCCGGGCTGGGGCCTTGTGACATCTGTGAGCTCTGCTCCGCCTGCCACAGGGCTCAGACCTCGTACAGAGGGAGGTGTGCGCCAGCTGGTCGACCGGGATGGCCCAGGGCTGCAGGTCGGATCCTCTGGGTGCCAAGGCAGCTGCCTCTCGGCAGCAGGGACCTGCTGAGGCCCACCCTGCCTTGGGCCCTGTCCCCAGGGTACCCCTTCTCAGCTCCTCCCCCAGCTGCCACCTCTCTAACACAGGTCACACCTAGTCAGCTGCCCTTGGCTGTTGAAGGGTTAGGGTCAGTGTCAGGGTCAGAGTCAGCTCCCGGCCCGCAGGTGCGGTCTAGACAGCTGTGATCCTGCTGCCTGACCCCGCCCCACCGGGCTTCTCCTCGACTCTGCTCCCCATGAGCACTTTGCTGTCCCGGCACCCGGCCACTCCCAGCCTCTGCTGCTGCCACGGGGGCCCCTCCCACCATCACTTCTGTCCTCAAAGCCAGACCCACTGGCCCATGTGGAAGTCGGGGTGTGGTCTTGGGCAGGGGCTGTGGCCTGAGAGTCACTGGGTCCCAGGACAGCACTGTTGGCTGGGGTCTTTCTAACTTCTCCTCCTCCTCCTCTTCTTCCTCTTCTCCCTTTTCCTTTCTTTTCCTTCTTCCTTCCTTTGCTTCCCCTCTCTGTCTTCATTCCTTCCCTCTTTCTTCCTCTCCTATCTTCCTTCTCCTTCCTGTTTTTTAAATTTTAGTAAAATATATAAAGCATAACATGTTTCATTTTTAAAATCCGTGGTTTTAAGTGCATTCGCATTGTCATGCCACCCTACCACCATCGCCATGGAACTTTCTCATCTTCTCCAGCTGAAACTTCACGCCCATTCATTCAATAGTGGCTTCCTCTTCTCTCCTCCTCCCGCCTCTGCTGACCGCCTTTCTACTTTTGTCTCCGTGAATTTGACTGCTCCAGGTAGCGCCTACACAGGCGGTACATGTCCCCTGTGTATAACTGTTTTCACTTAGCGTATGTTTTCCAAGGTGCATCCATTTTGCCAAATATCTCAGAATTTCCTTCTTTTTCTATAGAGAGCCCTTTCGCATCCCTTTGTGGTCCAGGAAGGTTTATAATTGTAATTCCATGGAGAAGTTATTGGAATTCTAGTGAGTTAATTCCAATCTACCACTTTCAGTGCAGCCCACAGTGAGAGGAAAGACACTGAGACATATATACAGTTATGGGGAGCCAGGGGGTCCTAAGTCCAGCCAAGATGGTGGCTCACCGGAACAAAGGCCTCGAGCCAGAGCTCAACCCGGGTTTTATTAATTCCCCATGAGGGGAGTGGCTCGGGGGTGAGTGACAGTGAGAGTGGCGGGAAATACGTGACTGCCTGACTACTGTGAGCTGGGCTGGGTAGGAGGTCTGAGATCACCTCTGTGATATGTAGAGGGCGAGAAATGCAGGGAGAGCAATCTGCATAACAACTGAGGGAGTAGCTAATAATTTGGGGTCTCTGCTTCAGTTCTGATGTGCAGTCCTTTCTGCCCTGGGAAGTCATAGCCCCTTTCTCAAGGCTCAGTCCCAGTCAGCAGCATGGAGCACAGCTCTCCATCCTGTCTGCTTGACCAGGTATTTGGGGAGTCACTGGGCGGGGTAACACTGAACTGTCACCTTGCTTCAGAGATTACACATCAGCTCCTCAGCCAGCCCAATTCACATTGCCTAAAGCCAATTGAAGGGGTAAAGAAACAGCCTGGCCAGCTCTGTACATATCAATACATGGAGATGGGGCCAGGTTTATCCAAAATGGATGGAGCGAGTTGCTTCTTTTCAAGGAGAGTCAAGGAGAGTCATCTGAGTGGTTCCCCGCACTTTTCAAGGCTGAGCAATATCCCATTGTGTGCATATACCATACTTTGCTTTTCCTTCTCCCATTATTAGACACTGGGGTTGTTTCCACCTTCGGGGGATTGTGAATAATACGACCATGCACATGGTGTGGAGATACCTGTCTGAGTCCCTGCTTACACTCTTGGCTGGGTTCTTTCTAATTTACTGAAGTAACTTGGGCTGTGGCCAGGAGTGAAAATGTGGGACCTTACAATAATTCTATGCTGATTTTTTGGAGGTATCACCACACTATTATTTATAGCAGCTTCACACACTTTGTATTTCCACAAACAATGAACATTACCCTTGCCAACTTTTCTTTGTTTCTTTGTTTCGTGGCACCGGGGATTGAACTCACAACCCCACACCTGCCAGGCAGGCGCTTAAGCCACTGAACCAAACTCTTGGCCCTAGTTTTTTGAGACAGGGTCGAACTATGTAGTTCAGGCTGGCCTTGCGCTCATGTTGTAGCCCAAACTGGCCTCAAATTCACAACGCTCCTCCTACCTCCGCCTCCCGAGTGCTGGGATTAAAGGTGTGCGCCACCACGCCCAGCTCTTTCTTTCTTTTTTTTTTTTTAATAATAGTTATTTTAGGCCAGGTGTGGTGGCCCATATTTGTTATTCCAGTGCTCAGGAGGCTGAGGCAGGAGAATCATTGCAAGTTTGAGACCAGCCTGGACTACGAAGTGAGCTCAAGGCCAGCCTGAACTGCATAGTGATACCCTGTCTCAAAAAGAGAGGAGGAAAAAAAGTTACCTTGCTGTGACGTGATATCTCACTGTAGCTTTTTGGCTTATTTTTAATAGTACTGGGGATTGAGCCTGGGACTTTCACACTGAGCTATACTCACTGTCATTTAAAAAGTTTTTTACTTTGAGACAAGATTTTGCTAAGAGTCACCCAGGTGCTCTTGCTGGGTTCAAACTTTCAATCCTCCTGCCTCAGCTTCCCAAAGTGCCATAATGGCATGTACCACTGTGCCCAGCCTGTCACTGTGGGGCTTTTATTTTTAAATTAAAAGTTTCTTTTTATCAGCTGGATGTGGTGGTACACACCTGTAGTCTTATGACAAGAAAGGCCGAGAGAGGAGGATCACTGCAAGTTTGAGGCCAGCCTGGGCTACATAGTGAGTTCAAGGCCAGCCTGAACTGCATAGTGAGACCCTGTCTTGAGAAACCAAAAATAAATAAATAAAAAGTTTCTTTTTCTCTTTGTGATACTGGAACTGAACCCATGTCTTCAGCCGAGCTGGGCAAGTGCACTACCACTGAGCTTCATCCCCAGTCCTCACCCTGAAGTTCAGGTTGCTTTCTCTAGTCCCTAGTAAGCATTGAGCCTTCCGGAAGCTTCCGTTTCATTGAGGTACAATTTATGTACAATAAACTGCCCTGCTTTGAATTCAGTGGACTTTGGTAAATGTGCACACCCACGTAACCACACCGAAATCCAAACCCATCTCACTTCTGGCTCCCTTTGGGCCCCTTGCAGTCAGTTCTCTCACAGCTCGCAATCTGTTTCCTGTCACTCCGGGTGCGTTTGCACACAGCAGATGCTCCCTGGTGGCCGGCTCCTTTCCCTCGCCGTGGTCAGATCTGTTGCCGCCGTGTGTGGGCCTGGAGCTTGCTCCTTTTTACCGCTGCACAGGCTTCCATTGTATAAATGCACCCTAATTTCTCCACTCAGCGATGCAACTTTAGGCCGTGCACAGCTCATCCTATCAGGAATAAAAGCTACTGTAAACATTGTGTAAATCTTACTACCTCACTGATCTGCTCAGGCTGCGCTTGGATTTGAGACCCTCTTGTCTCAGCCCCCCCAAAGTGCTGGGATTACGGCATGCACCACCAGGCCCAGCTTGCTTTGTATTCTTGTAGTGTTGGGGCAAAATAACAAATTACAGATATTTCATGATTAATTGGAAGACTGACCAAGTTGCTGTTCTGCTGTCTCTGGTAAATTCAGTTGACCCTGACAATGTCAGAGCGATTGCCTATACCTTAAGGCACCTTGGGCTGACCTGTGCTCATTCAGTCAAGGTTCTGTCTGGAACAAATCCTATATTATGGTAATGCCCTTAACCACTTTCATTCAGTCAAGTATATTATGGTAACGACTTTCATTTAGTCAAGTATATTATGGTAATGTCCTTAACCACTTTTATTCAGTCAAATCTCTCTCTCCAGAACAATTCCTGTATTATGGTAATGCCCTCAAGTATGCCCATTCTGTAAGAGCCTCCTCCCCTGGTTCCCGGAATGTTTCTATTGTTTCAAGACTAGCCTGTCTGTCAATGTATGCGTCAATGTATGTAACCGATCATGAAACATTTGGTCACTTGCTTTGTACCTGCCACTGCTAATTCTATATAGACTAAACTCCTTCCTGATTCGGGCCGGTTGCTAGGGAGGAATTATTCCTGCAACTGTCCACTGGCGTGAACTCCAGCAGTCCGCTGGTGTAAAGATTAAATGCTGCCCTCTTATCTCCTTGGTGCAAAGAGTCTTCCTTTTGGTTTGGTTTGGTTTGGGAGCTTTCCCGCAACAAAGTGATTCCACATGTATATGAAAGCACTGAAAACTCTAGTTAAAGGCGGTATTTTTTAAAAATCAGGATGAGGCTACTGATAGTATCTGAGGCAGCATTATTTTAAGAAACAAAGGTTATTTTATTAAAAGAAACAAAATAGCAATCGGAATGTCGGTTAAATGGGAAGCAGAAACCAGTATCACACTGACATTTGTCTCAGAGACCTTTCTCAAGGGTCACTTTGCCACCCTATTCAAATCTTAAAAAGCCAGAGATTTTAATCAGTATGAGAGCACTAAAAATAATCCCCCCAAACATGTTGACAGAGAAGGGTGCGAATCCTCCTCCCTCCCAGCCTCTGCAGGCTGGCGCCAAGCCGTCACTGACTCTTCTTCGGCAGGACCCAGGCTTCGCACTTCTCCTGTCCTCGCTTTTTCTCCGTCCACATGCGCGGCAGTTCGCTAATCCGGATGTCGACTTCCGGGCTGGAGAGACGCGGCTGCGCAGAGCGCGCCCCTGGCTGTGCTGGGGCTGAGGGAGGCGGGCGCGGTCCCGGCACCTTCCTCTCCTCGCGCTGCTTACACAGCTGCCCTGGAGCCCCCTGACCCTGAAGCCCCAAAACTATGGGCCAAAGGGCCTGTTGCCACGGTGACAGGAAAGCTGACGACTGACACCTGACCGTGGTAAGGCACAGGCGATGGCACCGCCACCAAGTCCAGATGATTTGACAGCGCTGTATTGACACTGAACAGTGTGGCGGGGAGGTGGAGGCAAGGAAGGGAAGAGGACAAAAAAAGGGATTGTTAGGTGCCTGCACCAGCCGTGCACGACGAGCGTCGTTAAGTACTGCAAACATGAACTCAGAAAAATTTTAAAAAAATGTTTAAACCAGGCATGGTGGTGCATGCCTGCAATCCCAGCACTACTGGAGGCTGAGGCTGGAGGAGCGCAGGTTCAAGCCCAGTCTGGGCCACTTGGTGACTGAGTGAGACCCCGTCTCAAGGGGCGCAGGTAGAAAGCTCGGTGCGAAGGACCCTGCGTTCGGTCCTCAGTACCCCGCGCCCACAGACACAGGCAAAAAAATCACCGACAGACTTCAGGTATCACGGCAGGTTTTTATAAAACCATGAACCCAGTTCTGCTGTTTCTTCAGTCAACTTTCAGTCACGGTGTAAAGCAGGTTTCGAAGCCAGCTCCAGTCCCTCCTCTCTCGGAGGCTGTGGCTTCGCCCTGGGACTCTGCTACCTTCTTGGCCAACGCGGCCGCCGTGTTTACGTCCCCGTCCCCTGGGCCGTGCCTCGTTCTGGCCAATGCAACGTGCGCACAGTGAGCATGCGCCGGCGCCGGTGCCACGCATGCGCGCCTCTGCCATCGTCACGCCGATGCACAGCGGATGGTGTGCTCCTAGGCGGGAGCGCAAGGCTCTCTAGTCGGTCGCCCGGGTCACCCCAGGCTAGGTCAGGAAGTCAGCTCGGGGATCCCGGATATGCCACTCCCCAGAGCCTTAGTGAGGGCTGCTTGTTAGGAGTGCCTGCCGGACTGTGTGGCCTGTTAGGCAGCAGTACTTGGCTGGTATCTTTATGTCCAAAAGCTTTTTTTTTTCCAAGCAAAAATATACAATGCAAAAATAAAATGGCCTGTTTTATACTCTCTGCCCACCCCCCACCATAATGAATTTCCAGATTGTTTTTAAAGTATATCCAATGTAGGACTCAAAAAGATGTCCAAGCCGAGCGTGGTGACGCACGCCTTTAATCCCAGCACTCGGGAGACTGAGGTAGGTGGAGCATTGTGAGTTCGAGGTCGGCTTGGGCTACAATGCGAGCGCAACGCCGGCCTGAGCTACATAGTGCAATCCTACCTCAAAAAACAAAACAACAACAAAAAAACCAGGGCTGGGAGTTTGGCTCGGTGGCTTAAGCGCCTGTCTGGCAGGTGAGAGGCTGTGAGTTCAATCCCTGCTGCCGAAGGAAAAAAAAAAAAAGTCCACTGTGGTTGCTGCCTCGTAGGAAATGACATGGGCTTAAGGGAGGAGTTCCCCTGTACCTCCTTTGGTTCTTTTGAAACTTGAACCACGTGGGTGTTTCCTTTTCAAAAAAGACACTAAAAGGCCTCCATGTACACACAGCATTAGGAGAGAGAGAAATCAAGGCAGGGAAAAAGATTATTTGTAAGGCTAAATCTTTCCATGAAGAGGGTCAGAAGTTTAAAGGGTTATAATTAAAGAATATTAATATTCTAATGACTTTACACAGAGGTATGATAATTAATACATCAATCCTGAAAACCTTTAGCTTTTTAACAGCTAAACTGTGGTTTTGCTCTTGATCACAAAATGTACTAGGTCAAAGATTTCTTGTAAGCAATAGTTCTGTGATTCTCAGATTTGGTGTGCAGAAGAATCATTCCTGGTCCACTGCATGTGGTGATACATGCCTATAATTCCAGCACTCAGTAGGCTGAGGCAGGAAGATCACTGAGAGTTTGAGGCCAGCCTGGGCTACATAGTGAGACCCTATCTCAAAAAAGAAAAAACAAACAAAAAAAACAAAAAAATCACCCTGGGCACTTGCTAAAGATGTAAATGGTCCAAGTCTCTCTCAGGTCTTTGCTCTGTGGGTCTAGCATGGACCCCAGAAACCGCCATGATAGTAAGCACCTCGGAAGACCTCTGTGGACTCTATCTGGAGAAGCGCTCAGCAGGCCCTTTGGAGTGGTTCTGTCAGCTTTTCCAAGGGCCTTCATTTCATGAAAACCATGAGTTTGTGGCCACTTGGACTTAGTCTCACCAAGAAGCAGGCCGTTTCATTTGGGAACCAAAAAGAAAAAGAATACCAAAGTTAGACATCCAGCAACTTGGGTCAAGGAATGCAAAAATTAAAGAAATAAACTGTCAGTACTTTTAGAAAAGGGGGGAATTAACCAGACTTTTCTAATATTGAATAATAGATGCAAACTGCATACACAAAATGATTCTGAGGAAAAGGGGACTAATTTAATTATACAATGAAACTACTAAAAAAAATTTTAAATAATGTTTCCTTCTGGATGAGGAGAGATAAATTCCAGAAGTGAATCAGTAACTCTTTGAAATGCATGAGAGGAGGCAGTGAAGTTCTGGTTTGGATTTCCACAGATAATCACACACAATGTTCTGGTAGCCAAGGACAAATTGAGACATTTCTAGCTTCAGAGTCTAGCTAAGGACATTTTGTTGTTTTGAGCTTCCACAAAATAAATCTGCAAGAATTCTTACAGGATATAGCATTTTCTAACCCTTCTACTCCCTGTTTGAATAATGCATCAAGGAATGGACACTGATTGTGGCTAATCAATGCTCAGAGGAGTTTTTGTTGTTTCTGTTACTATACCTGATTTTTGTTCTCTTCTGTTTTAATGTAAGTTACTTTATTGGGGAGGTTAGGGTACAGGTATATACTCAGGAAATGGGAAACACATAAATGGAAAATAGCCCTAATCTTTAAAGGCAGTTTTAAATATCTTGGTATACTTTTCATTGGCCTTTGCCTTACCTTGGGTCTATTATTTCCCTGTATTGTTGGTTTCATACTGCATATATAGCTGCATGTGGTGGAGCATAACTGTAATCCCAGCACTTGGGAGGGTGAGGCAGGAGAATTGCTATGAGTTAGAGGCCAGCCTGGGATACATTGTCAATTCAAGGCTAGCCTGGACTAAATAGTGAGACCTTGTCAAAAAATATGTATTATGTATAATATATATTATAATATCTCAATTAATGAACTTGATTCTTCCCAGGATTCTGGTCCCAAACTGAGTTGGAGGACAACTGTCTTACTTTTCACTCGTTGCTGAGACAAAATACCTGACGCCCAAAATTAGGGAAGGAAAGGTTTATTTCTTACAGTTTCTCGGGAGTTTCAGCCCATACTTAGTTGGCTCCAAGTCAGCATGGCGTGGCGGGGCTGCCGTTCATGGC
>RJWM01031529.1:0-16174 GCA_004363535.1 Dasyprocta punctata | reverse complement strand
GACCCTGGCCAGAAAAAGGTATATAACACTCTGTTTGAGCTTACAATAAATGAAGCAGATTCACACAGTCTCTGAGCTGTTTGTGTGTCTGTTATCCATGCGCTGACGCTCAGCCCACCTTCAGGGACTCTGTGGACCTAGCCTGGCTGGACCGCGGCATGACAGTGATGGGTGTGAGTTTTTATACCCTCTTCAACCTGTCCCCTGTGGATGCGCTGTGTCTGTCACCTTGAGTTTGCATTGGATGCACAGAAATGGGGGGAGGATGTGTGCCATTCTCTTAGGAATGCAGGACTCACCAAGGGCCTGCGGAGAAGGGGCCTCAGCCTCTTCTATCTGGGCAGCAGTGGCACAGGGAGGCTGCTGGATGTCACCAGCCTCACAGTCATGAGGAGAAGTCTTGTGCTCTTCACCCTGGCAGGCCTGAAGATCCTCTTCCTCCTCATCACAGCTCAGGCCATCTGCAGTCACACTGTCAGGATGAAGAACACGATGAAACCCAGCAAGATGGGACACAAGATTCTGAGGGGTTCTGAGAGAGATGTAAGGGAGTGGTCATGGAGACAGAGCACACAAAATTCAAAGATGAATTCATCCTCGTAGGAGGGCAGAGTGCAGCTGCCTAGATGGCAGGGACAGGAGGAGATGCACGGTGCACAGGATGGATGACGAGCTGATGAGGTCGAAGCCTCCAACACCAGTGACACAACCACAACCCCAAGCGCACCCAGAGACCACGTCACGGCCCAAAATTCTCTCTGAATTTGATGACTTTTCTATGTGGTCTCAGTCACTGCAGCTGAGAAAGGGGTGTGAAAGTCTTTGTGAAGTCCGGGTCTCTTTCCATACATACAGAGCTGAGATCTTTTGAAATTTTTAGTATGAAATCCCTGCCAGTGAGCTAAGGCCAACGCTGCAGAGCCACACCCAAATCTCAGCCTTGGTTTTTTCACACAGCAGGAGAGTGGACACTTTGAGTTCACAATATTGGTGAGGTTGATTAGGCCCACTTGGGCACAGAAGAGTTCCACAGGGACATTACACACATTGATAGAAAGGTGGTCCCCTTGGCTTAAGGGAAAGGACTCAGAGCCACAGGTTCAGTTTGCCTTTCTGCCTGTGAAAGCTGGGCACTGTTGACCTCCTGGTCTGTTCTCTTGTGGACCCACCTCACGTTGTCCCCTTATGAGTGCCAGCCCTGACTACCCAGTGACCTGCAGGCCAGTGCTGGCTCTTCCGTTCCATCCTCCTGCTCTCCTGGAATCTCTGCAAGCCAATTCACAAATGTGCAGTCAGGCACTGAGTAGCTCCCCATCCCCATCACAGACACCAGGGCCACTCTGGCACAGAAATGGAAATATACACCATTGGGTTGGGGTTTGGGAAACTCTCATTTTTAATGCAGAACAATTTTTATTCAAACTAATTGTCTCTCATCACATCGCCCTTCTCAGCTTTAAAACTAGAAGAATGTGACCTCCTCAAGACAGAGCCAGGTTCCCTCAGGAATAAAGGACACTGGAATGCTGTGAGGTCATAGTTGTGCATTCATCCCTTGAGTTCCCTTGGGGTTATTCCTGAATTTGCTACAGTGACAGGGGAACTAAAACAGTTGTCAAACAGGTTTCTATGTGAGAATAGTTCCCCTTTAGCTGGAGACTTCAGGGCCTGAGGCTTGCTCACTTGGGTTGAGGTCATGGATGAGCTACTCAGCCAGCCTGCAGATGCTATCTGAAGCCTTACCTCTTGTTGGTGTCAGGGTGACACCTGCTGAGGAGGACCTCCAGACGACCTCCACATGCTCTCTTCCTTCCTTCAGTTTTTCACTTAATTCTGAGAGCTCCTGTTTCTGCTTTCAAATGACTATATGGAGTGTCTAGGAGGGATGGAAGCAGTAATGTGAGCCTGCAGAGAGACGCAGGGCATTCACAGGGCACTGGGAGAGGTTTCCTCAGAAGAACCTGCAGTCCCACAAGCAGAACTTGGTCACATGCAGAGCCAGAGCTCTGCAGTCTCAGGAAGACACGGTTCCTCTGAATGAAGGCATGACGTTCCTTCACCATGCAGGAGGTGACCGGGAGAAAGAGGGATGAGACAGGGCCAGAAACATACCAAAGCCTGCCACCTCAATAATCCACACACACAGGCTCACTTTTTTTGCTTAGTTTTGTATCAGGTGAATTTGATCCCAATGCATTTCTAAAAGGTGCAAAGGAGGGGCTTCAGAGCACTCTGAGTGCCCCACTCACCACCCCTCTCTTCCCTGAACCTTTTATGAGTAACTGGAGCCTGTGCCTGTGAGGTTCCTGCCCTCCCTGGCCCAGGTCAGCTCTTGTTCTCACAGCCCAGCTGCCCCCTTCAGGGACTCACACGCCTTCCCCCAACTGCCCTGCACACATCCCCTTACCTCAGTTGCTGGGTCAGAGGCAACTTAGTTGACATGTCCCGCTCCTCAGTGTGCAGCTTCTCCCAGATCAGAGAATCATCATCATTATCTTTGTACCCTACACATCCTGAGAAAAGACACATGCACCTGCCTCACTGGGCAGCTGGACAGGTACTGTGGGCACCACCTGCAGAGGAGCCCACACCCATGGCAAGGACAAGGACGACTCAGCACCATATTTTAATTTCCTAGTCTTTTATGCAGGTAATGTCTGCTAATCCCATTTTAGAGATAAGAAGAGAGAAGCTGGCAGGCAAGAAAAAGACAATGCATAGTCAGAACTCACATCCCAGTGGTCTTCATGGGCATCCAGGGCCATGGCACTGGCCAACCCTGTAGCCTCCCAACTCACAGTCTTAGCTGGGCAGGAAGCAGCACCACCTTTGTTCATGGATGAGAGCGCAAAGGTCCCATGGGCTGGGATTCCTGTGAGAATCAAGCTTCGCAAAGATCAAAAATCTCACCTGGCCATATGCACACAATGTAAGGCAGAGCAGCATGAGGAGCTGACAGTAAACACCCGACACTGTAACCCAGTGGTTCAGGCAGACTAGAAAACCCCAGTGTGAGTCTGGACCTGTGCCAGGCACTGCTGCAAGAGTGTCACCGCAGGGAACTCATGAGCTCCCTGCCACCCTGTGCAGGAGGGACTGGTAGAGACCACAGCACAGGAGGCACCTGAGGGCCCAGAGGACCTGACTCCTGGATTAGAGCCCAGGATGGCACAGCACCCATGCTCCACACAGTTCCTCCACAGGGCCTGGCAGTGGCTTTCTCCCTTTTTACACTCAATAACTTTCAAACCACAATTAACTGATGTAAGGATGACATTCATGAAATACACAGTTGGTCTCCACCTAAAACTAATCTGGTGACTTTGTTCACATGGTTCCCTTCTGATTATTTTCTGAGACTTGTTCAATACAAAAAAAATCTGCCATGAATTCTTGGAGGGAGTACTGTAGCTCAACTTCAGGGTCAGAGTGGGTGACATTTCCTTTGGTGGCAGTGCTGGAGCACAGTTCCCTGACTCCCCAGTTACCTCAGCCTCTGCACAGGTCAATGGCCTATTGTTCTGGGCTGACTGCAGGAGGGGGCGCCCTCCTTGTGACCTTGGGGTGGACAACAGCTGGCACTGCCCTCCTCACACCTCCTCCCACTGTGGCCTCATGGCTCAGAGATTAGACCCTCGCAGTCCACCTGGACCTGCTGCTCAGCCCCCTGAGAGCCATGGGCTCCTGGAGAGACAGATGGTTCCCACAGTCTGTTACCCCAGACATGCCTTCCACTGAATGACCAGGACTGGCTCTTCGGGACTCCTGAGTCTTTCCCCCACCAAGCAGGTCATCCTCCTTGACATTCAACTCCTTGGTCTCCATCGTGACAATGAGGGCTGCCACAAGTTCAGCTAGGAGAAGAATCTGCCTGAGCTCCTCTGAAACCTGTTATGAGCACTGTTCCCTGCTTTCCTTGGAATAGCCAGCAGGGTGATCTGCCCACTGGGACTGCACAGAAGCTTCAGTGCAAGGTGGGGCCCTGGTTCCAGAACTTTAGGGTACTAGTGAGTCTACATGTCTGAAAGATCTGATGGGGGACACACAGGGACCTCATCACAATGGCCTCACCTGTTCTGAGAAAAGCAGATCATTCCATGCCTTCAACAGGAATTGGTAACTGGGATTCTTACAATGTTCTCATCCTACTCCTTACTATAAACTGGGAGAAACTGGTACATGCTTTGAGTCTCAGCATTTAATTCAAATGGAGGGCAATATCCCAACACCTCTCTTCTTGGAATGTGAGAAGCTAAATTTATTTTGATTAAGCAAAGAAAAGAATCAATTTTGGAGACCATTTCATTTGTACAGGGAAAAGAGAATCATTTATCATTTTGGTCACTGTGAACCTACAGAACTCACCACGTTTTGGCACCTTGTTCTGGGAGCCGAGAGCTGCTCTGGATCTCACTGAACTTCGGCTGCGGTGCTCAACCTGCACTTCACACTCTCCCAGCCCAGAGCACACATCTTCTTTGAATTATTCCACATTCATTCCATGGTGACCGAGGTGAGCGTGGACTTACATCCAAGGACTATGGAGAAAGCCAAACACAACCTGGGTTAAAATCCAAGGGAAAGAAACTGAGCATGGCGGTACAGGCCTGTAATCCCAGCACTCGGGAGTCTGAGTCAGGAGGACAGCTGAAAGTTCGAGGCCAGCCTGCGCTACATAGTATGCTCACAGAAAGCCTGAAATACATAGTGAGACCCTGACTCAAAAATCAAGTTACAAACAAAACAAAATAAAGTGAGATGAAACAAATCAAACAAGATGCTTTCTCCAGAAGTCACAGGCACTGCCAAAGGCCACCAATGCCCTCTCCCTACACCAACATGGAACCCCTCCTGTGCTGCATCCTGTGTGTTTCACTTTCCCTGCAGGATCGTGACCTTGACAGAGATTAAAGGCTCTGCTTCAAATTGTTTAGGCTCTGCAGTTCATGTCTGAGTGGCCTCTCTTGGCATTCCTGCCATCTAAATCTAATTTTCACCTGTGAAAGGAAACCACAGAAGGACTTCCTGCTGTGTCCATTAATCCTCAACTGTGGGACACTCTGTGGAGAGATTCTCCAGGGTCCTTTTCCCTAAATCTTCAGGAGGTAGAGGGCCCAGGGCTGTGCACTATCACTGTCCTTCCTTTCTCCAGATTAGGCTCAGCAGTGTGCATGACACATGCTGACACCTGTGGTCCTGAGTGGCCTTAGAGACCTTGGAGCACATATGCTAAGCTCCTCGCAGTCAGGGCTGCTGTGTCTACCTCTGAGTCCCCCGTGGGAGCAGCACAGTGCGTTCCCCACAGGGCCACAGATGCACGGCCTGAGCTGATCTCCTTCCGGTCCAAGCTCTGGAGCTCAGCAGTGCTTTCCCATCTGATGTGCATGGAGAGGGCACGGAGAGGACCACAGCAGGGAGAGGGGCCAATTCTTGTTTTAGTAGAATAAAAATACTGTTGCTCATCCACTTCAGAATCATAAAACCAGTTTTAGTCCTACACCCACTTGCATGTTTTCACTACAAATGTAAAAATTGCCTTAACGTTTGCACTGCCTTGAACCAGCAGTGGTACATGCAGCGCTGTCCCGTCCTGCAGGTTTACCAGCAGTAGAAGTGGTACAGTCACACATGGGACAGTCCCACCTGTACTACCTGTGGTTTAAGTCACCCAGCAGGGAGACATGAATTAAGGCTCCATCCAGTAGGAGTTAAAATTGCTGCCATATTGTGTTTCAACTTCGAGGATAAAACAAGTACTACAGTTTTAAGAATATGGCAAGTAGGTAACTTGGCTTCATGTGGGGAGCGAACAGTGAAGTTGAAAATCTCTTTTTAACAGACAGAGCCAAAAACGTCAGGATCATGCGGCAAGGATAAACCTGTAAGTCTCGCTGACCTTGCCTCTTCATTTCTTCAGCTGAAGGGAACACAGTGGACACCTATGTGGTCATCTTCATCCTTAGAACCATGCAGTGGGAATGGAGCCCAGGAAGTGCTGCTGCTCTGAGAGGTCACAGTCACTACCTTCAGACAGGGATTGCAGCTGCTGAGAACAAGGTGGAGAATCAACACAAATGTAGATGAAATGCACCCAAGAGCACCTTCCTTGTTCCAGTCCATTTCATCCCTTGCTGGTTTCCCTGTCTCAGAGCTCTGGGGATGCTGAAGTGACAGTTTCTGTGCCTCAGGCACGGTTCCTGGCTCAGGCTCAAGCAACATGGGTCTGATCAGCACTGGCTCAATGAAAGCATCACCAAGGCAGCAAAACTCCCATCATCACAAGAACATTGCTGTCCATGTGTCCTGTCACAGACAGACTTTTTCTCCAGGAAGAAACCATCACCTCCTGAGAGTGCCCCCTCCCATACACCCCCACCTAGTGATGTCCACCTGTGAGCTCTGCTGAAAGCAGGATTCTGTGCAGGGCCTCGTCTGCTGAGCCTCCTTGTCACAAAGCACAGCATCTCTTTCCTCTCCACTAGATTCTCTGCAGCCACATGTCACCAGTGCAGGGAAAATGACACTCAGTGTTGAAACTGTTGCTTTTGCCCAATCTCATAGCTATGGCCTCTTCTGGGAAATTGTTCTGATATCTAAATTGCCAAGATTTAACACAGGGTAAGAAAGAGTGAACGCTTACAAATTATGTGAGAGATGTTGTGTGCAAACATTCATGTGCCGCAAGTGGAGGAGGACAGGAGGAGTCTCAGTATTTCTTAAGCAGGAGTCCTGTCTCATGTCTGTCCCTAAGTTAGAACAGAACTGCTGAAGGTGCGGTTTCCACCTTACCCCAAATGATTCCCTCTATGCTCACACTCACCTGCGAGGCATCTGCAGTGAGGGCAGCTCCAAATTCTTGTCCCTAGAAACAGGACTGGGGCTCCATGGTTGTCTGTTACTTCCCTTGGAGTTGTGCTTCCAGGTGACAAGATCCTGCTCTGAGTCCACCCAGGGAAGCGCCTTGACCAGGTGCACAAATCCACTGTGGAATCCCTTTCCCTTCCAACCACTGTGCTCAGTTCAGGCTGTGCCTGGGAGACTGGAGGACGTGAGTCATCCTGTTTATCCTGAAGTTTCTCCTCCAACCCTTCCTCTGCATTTTTGGGTTCCACCTATTTTACCATGACCATTTCCTTGCTGGGGGAATTTTCCTCCTCCACTCGTTCTGAATTTCTACCATCTGTTCCTTCACTTCCACTTTCTCAGGATGTGCCCTTAGCTTGGCTCCTGCAAGAGACACAGTTCTAGCTGGGCATGGTGGTGCACGCCTTTAATCTCAGCACTCAGGAGGCTGAGGTAGGTGAAGCGTTATGAGTTTGAGACTGGCTTGGGCTACAACGTGAGCCCAAGGTCGGCCTGAGCTACATAGTGTGACCCTGCCTCAAAAAACTAGGACCGGGAGTTTGACTCAGTGGCTTAAGTGCCTGTCTGGCAGGCATGAGGTTGTGAGTTCGATCCCCAGTGCTGCAAAAAAAAAAAAAAAAAAAGAGACACAATTCTTTCTCTTGTTTTCAGTCACTGAGTAACCACAGCCCCTGAAGAATGCTTAGACACTTTACCCATATACTCCCTCCACCGCTAAGGCCTCCCTAACCTTTCACCCTGATGGAGCCCCCAGCCCACTCCTGTCTTCCTCCAGCAACTTTTCACGTGCTCAGTTTACCACACCTACCCAGTCAGACCCCATTCATGACACAGTCGGAGATCACAATACTGATAGAGGATCACAGAGATCACCGTAGAGACAGAAACAAAACCGGACTCCACGGCTCCTTAGCCTGTTACTCATTAAATGCATGATTTAGTCAGGGGTGGTGCAGCATACCTATCATTTCAGCACTTGGAAGTTTGAGGGAGGAGGATCACTCCACTTTGAGGCCAGCCTGGGTTACATAGTGGATTCAAAATTTTGCCTCTAGGAGACATAAAAGCATGATTTGTGTTAGCCCTGAGGAGCTACAAGGTATTGCTGAGAGGGTTCAGACCTAAATGAACAAAGGACTCGACCTTAGCAATTGGGCAAAGGTTCAACATTAAAAGGTGTCAGTTGTCCACTAAATTACTTATGCATTGGAGGCTTGTTTCAAGTCCCAGCACATTCTGTGAGTGTGTATGTACAAACGTGCACATGAAGTACTAGCAAGCTGATTCTAAACTTTAAATGGAAATGCAAATGGTGGAGAGTGCCCAGTGAGCTGGAGTAGAAGAGGTGCAGGGAGGACTTAGCTTACACCTGTGGAGGCCTGCAGAGAGCACACGTAAGGGGTCGTGGGTGTAAGAAGGGGGTGTGGAATCACATGGAAAACCAGAAACTGTCAGCAGTCACTAGCAACTTGGTTGCGTGGTACATTATCCCACCCAGAGTTCATACCAAAAGCCGGGAAGAACACAGGACACATCCTGAAACTGTGTGGCCTTCTCATGACCTACAGATCTTGGAAACTCTCCCTCAGGGGCCTCCTACACTCACTGGGGCAAAGAGCTCTTCATGTGTCCCCAGTTGTGCCCATCCAAGCTGCAAGCTTCTCTCAGTCACCACAGTTCTCTGGCAGGATTTTGCTCTGTCAAGAGGAAGCCATGCCTACACAGACAAAGCCAGGATGGGGATGTAGATCAGCAGCACAGCGATGGCCTGGGAAGTGTAAGGCCCTGAGTTTCATTCCCAGTACAAGACAAAACAAAACCCAAAGGCAAAGCCAAATGAGTGAGTGCCAGACATCAATAAGAAATGACTGGGGTTCTGTGCATCAGCAGTCACCCTATGGGCTTTTCTCCAGGGATGCTAGTGAACCAGATGGGGGGGTCTGCATTCGGTGAGCCTTATTTCTGGCCACAAACTTGGGCAGTGTGATATGGGCACCTCTGCCTCATTTGGCAAAGTATTGAGAATGAGTCAGCAGCAAGGGACAGTAGGAAATACAGGGAGGGAACCCTGGGTTAGTAACAAAGCCTTCAGCCTGAGCCAGGCTTCTGACATGACCACACCTGAACATGACACCTGTCGCCAATGTTCTAGCATGCAATCAAGTGCGACTGCCTAAATCAGCTATGCAAGAAGACATGAGGATGGCAGCAAGGACTTTGGAGCCACCGGCCTCTGGTGCTCAAGGCAGCCTGGGCTGAGTGCAGGACCCAATCTTCTCTCCTTTTTCACAACACCCTTTCTCCCTGAGTGCTTCTTTGGAGTTTATTCCCTTGTGATTTCTGCCCTGAAATAAATGATAATCTTTCAAATCCACCAAGTGCCTTGAATCATTAATTTGGACAGTAAGAGCCTAGGGAGCAGTGCTGCTCCTGACCCATCCAATAACATCCTGGCTGCCTCAGACCCCATGGAAAGGGGACATTCCTAGGCATTGTGGGCCACTTCACCTCTCCCACCACTTACTGCTGGGCTCTGATTCAGCAGCTCTCCAGGGTCTCCTGCCACATCTCACAGAGGAGAATAAACGCTGAAGTTTTCTATTGTACTAAACACAACTCTCACATTCTGCATAGTTGGCTACTTGGGCATCTTTTCAGTGTGGGCAAAACCCTGACAGTTGCTGTTCTCCAGGGTTAATTCTGTGCTCACTATGCTCAGAGCCCTGTGATGTTTTAGGCAGATCTGGGGCAGGAATGGTGAAGATGCCAGGAGTTGGCTTTGCTTCTCACTTTGGGGGCCTCTGCCATTCATCTCTGAAGAGTATGACTTCTCCGGGCCCAGGGCACTGCCTACCATGAAGCAGCAGATCCTATCCTCCTGCCAAGCCTGGGATCCATTACACAGCATAGGTCCAAAGCCCAGCCAAGCACAACCTCAGGCCAGTGAACACTGCTCTTCGTGAGTAAGTGCGGGACAAAGTCACACTTGGGTTTTGTAGGGCTGGGTTAGATGAACTTGATGTCCAAGCCCCAGTGGAAAAGGTCCCAAAGAGCTGCCTGGCTTGCCTTCTCATGTTGCTGTGAGTCCCTGGCAATTTGCAGAGCTCAGCTGTCAGAGTGGGGTGTGACTGTCCTGGTGGGGAGGCTGCATGGCCCAGGCACACAGCCCCTCTGTTTTCCAACTGACTGGTCAGCAATCAGACTGAGAGGCCCTGCCAGGGAGCAGTCTGCAGGGCTGGGTGATCTCAGGCAGCCCTGTGGCACTGGTTGCTGTGCCTGCTCCCGGTAGCCAATAGGGAGAGTCTTAGGTTCTAGTCTAAACACCTCAGCTGATTTGCTGGTTGGCCAGTGGTGCCGCAAGGATGAGGAGCCTTGTGAGATGAAGCTGTGGCCATTGTAGCATGAGAGAGGGGTAGGGGAGCAGGTCAGGGAACAAGGACACCCTCAGGATGTCCATGTCCCAATGCCCAGAAGAACCTGAGACTATGATAGTAGAGTGCCAGAGGGACATAGCAGGTGTAACTGGGGAGAAGTCATCAAGACAGTGAAGACCCTAACCAGCTGTGTGGGGTGGGAGTGGACACAGGGATGGAGCTGCAGGAGCAGCCTGGACAGCTTCAGCGGGGCTGCTAGGAATGAGGAAGTCCCCAGCCGGGCTGGGTTTGCTGGGCAGTGGCTCTTCCTGCCTGCAGCCTCTGACTGCAACTGTGCTTTGCCTGTGCTCAGCTCCAGCTTTCTGACCATGGCAATGGCAGCCTCCCACAGCTCATGAGGGAATTCCTTCTTAGTTGTGCATTGTTTCTACTTCTCTCCAAAACCCAACATGCATTGAGTTTCCCGGAAGTGGTGTGCTGAATGCAGAGGCCATGGAGTCTGCATTGCTATAGAGGGATGGGGTGACTGGAGGACAATTTTTTGGTGCTGCTGAAAATGTGCAGGTGAACAGCAACTCTGGGGACTTCATACACACAGGTGAAGAATGTTAGTGAACACTGTGGGAAAGACAACTCTGACAGAAACATGGCAGAGAACACATCTGAAGCCTCTTCCAGCAGTGTATAAAAGGGAGCTAGTGCCAGGGGTGACACTTTGGCTAAGGAGATGCAGCATTATGTCCAACTGGAATCTACTTCTCCCTCAGTGCTGAGAGGAAAAGATGACAGGAGAGTGAAGAATTATAAGGATAAATGTTCAACAAACAACTTCACGGAACACAAGCAGCCAGTGGCTCCTGTGCCAACAAAGCAGCCATCATGTATGTGTCCCTTTGCTGACAAGGACAGATCTGGGTGGTTCAGAGCACCTGGAGTATCAGTCACTACTCCAGGCCCAGAGGTGGCTGCAGGTGAGGACACTGAGCACACTGTGCACATTTCCACTTGTGAGTTCTGTGCTCCAGCCAGAGGAGCAGCAAGGGCTCAGTGCTAGGTGGCTGGAAGCATTCGCCTCAGCCACAGGAATACTTGCTTTTGTCATTTCTTCCATCCTCTCTCCCACTAAGGACCCTTGTAATTATTTTGTGCTCTGTTTTGGATTATAAGTCCAAGTTCATTACAGGTTTAAGTCCTCATATCTTCCCTCTCTTCACAACCCAGCCAATGGTTAGGGCAGCATGGCTTCCTCTCCCAGGCAGGGCTGACCTGGTTTAACTTTGACCCAATTGTTGTGCCCAAGAAGACCTTGGGAAGATCTGTTACAGCCCCATGGAAGGATCTCAAGTAAAGACCCATGGAAGGGTCTCAGGTACAGCCCCATGGAAGGGTCTCAGGTACAGCTCTATGGAAGGGTCTCACATATGACCACAGCCCACAACACTCTACTCTCTTCCCTCCATGCTGAAATAAATCTCTGCGGCATGCACAGGTCAGGTCTGAACACCAAAGAACCTTTCTGCTGCTGTCCTCAAAAGGGATGATCCCCAAATTAGAATATATGAAAATATAAAACAGAAACCTAGTAGACATAAAAATCGAATCAAACTATGCAGTACAGGTGGTGGAAATGACCAATGTGAGGAGACAGTGTCAGATCTAGAAGACAGTGTGAATACAGGTGATCATATGCTTTGAAATACTGTACCTTAAAAACAATGAGACATATAGAATTCTAAATAGCCATAACCATAAAAGATCTGCCAAAAATACATCACTGTCAAAATCACACAAGTTCAGTACAAGGATCGAATCATAAAAGCTGCTAGAGATAAATAACAAATCAGTTATAAAAGTAAGCCTGTAAAGGTTATAGTATAGCAGACTTCTCAACATGAACCTTAACACATTCCCTTTGGCTTGAACAACTAATGTTACTTGCATGACTGCCCCACCATGCAGCTTGTACTACTGGTGGTGCAAATGAATCTACTCATTTTTATCAGTCTTTTTCTAAATAAAATGGTTCAAGGGGCTCAATAGGGCACTTATGAATGTGTCACTGGTGGTTGAAGCTGACAGGAACATAATGGTCAAATCAGAGCTGCCTGGCAGCAAGCTAGATGAATTACAGCCCCAGGGTAAACAAATGGCATGGTCCTGGCACACAAACAAGCTAGTAGATCAACTGGATGGCATAGAGAATGCAGAAAAATCCCTAGACACATGCAGCCATGCAGTCTCTGACATACGGGCCAAAACCATACACTATAAGAAAGACAGCTTCTTTCATTATCATAGCTACACACATGCAGAAGATTGAAGCTAAACCCTTATCTTTCAACGTGTACTACATTAAAATAAAAATAGATGAAAGATCTATTAAAACAAAGATATATTAAAAATCCTTAATAGCTCAAAGAGAAAAGTGGTGAAACTCTTTAAGTCATAGGTATAGGCAAGTACTTTCTGAACACATCACCAATGGCACAAGTAATACCATGAAGAATGAATACACTGCAATATATCAAATTAAAAGGCTTCTGGACACCAAAGGAAAGAATTACAAAAGTAAGGAAAAGCCTGTTGAAGCACAAAGCTTTCAATCTAAAAAAAGATATAGGGTATTTATTTCACTTTTGCAAGTATATTAGTAACACAGAACAATCATCCACATGGAGGGCTCCAAAACATTTTAGAATAGATGAAAAAGCAATGATTTACGTATGAAATAGCAATTATTTCCTTAAAGATACCGACAGAATGAAAATGTGCCTGGAAACACCAGGCTCAGGATCAGCAGGCTGCTTTACAGCTTCCTCTGAAGGCAGCTCGGGCGCCCTCTGCAGGGAGAGGCTCAGATAGCTTGGTGCCTGCGCCCCGCACCTCAGCCCAGGCACCGCACACGGAACCGACCCGCCCCGCACCCCGCAGGAGGATGGAGCCCAGAAGAAACTAAGATCACAGGCCAAGGAGAAGAAGGCGCAACTGGGCGGCTCCTCCTGGGGTCGCCCCGGGGTTGCGAGCTTGCAGCGAGCGCAATGGGGCGGAGCTGGAGTAGACTTGCAGACAAGAGGAGGGCGCCAGGGTCCCAGGTCCCCGCGACCCGATGCCGCCCTGCTGCCAACGGATGCGTGAACCGGCCCTTAGAGCCTGGACTACTGACCATATCCTCTGTGAGCCGCTGGACAGCTTCTTCGCTGTGGGGGTGGCTTCTTCTCACCCCGCGGCCCTTCCTGCCCTCCTGGTCATCAGTCTGGGTCACTACAGGGGCAGAGGCCACTGGAGGCCAGCAGCGTGGGTGGGGACAGTGCATCCGGTCAGGTCTCTCTGCTGCACAGATGAGAAATGGGCTGAGGTTACCACTCAGTGCAAAGGCCCTGGGGCAAACTCCAGTACTGAAAACAGAGTTGGGTAGGCCAGGGACAGAGAGAAAGTTACATCAGGGGAATAAAAAAATGAATGAATAAATTAGAAAAAGTACGGCCTTGCGTGGTATCAAATAGGTGTTCCCAGGACTGCTGAGGCTGAGGTAGAAGAATCCCAGAGAGTTCCACGACAGCTTGGGCTACACAGTGAGTTCAAGGGCAGGCTGAACTGCATGGTATAACTGTCATACACAGATCAAATAAATAAACAAATAAATAAATAAATAAATAAATAAAACACCAAGACCTCGGGGGGGGGCCAGAGCCCTAAGTAACATTCACTGACCAACCATTTGTGCTGCTACAGCATTTCCTTTCACTATCTCACAGGGCCCTGTCACCACCTTTTAGTAATGGCAACTTTCACAGTATCAGACAGAGGCACAGCACAGAAGATCAACTAACAAATATCAGGGGGAACCCTGCCTTCAAACACATGGATTTCATGGCTATCTACAGACTACTCCACATGACCCCAAGCACACCAGGATGAGAAACTGGCTCCAAAACACACCACATCATAGCCCATTGAGTTTGTTTAAAGAAATACAAAAGAATGAAATTATTTCATTTATAGTAACATACCACACTGCAATGAAACTAGAAAACAATGGCAAAAAAGCAAGAGAAATTCTGTGAAACATGGCAATGAAATAATGCAACCTTGAATAATAAAGGGGTCACAGAAGAGATCAAGGAAGAAATTAAAGCTTCTAGATTCAAATGATAATGTCCTTACAACATATAACAACCTATGATAAAAACAGTCCTAACAGGGAAGTTTATTGCTGTGCATGCCCACTGTAGAAAAACAGAGCAAACCCAAATAAATAACCAAATGGTGTACCTGAAGGGTCCAGGCAAAAGAACAATCCAAATACAAAGCAAGTACCAGGAAAGATTATAAAGAAGAGAGGAGAAATTAAATAAATCAAGATGAAAAATTACAAAAATCAGTGAATGAAAGAGCTAGCTCTTCAAAAGAATAAACAAAATAGACCAATCCTTACACCAAATGTACCAAAAGACGGGAAAGACCCTTGTCAATGAAATTAGAAATCAAACAGGTGAAACCTAAAGGGACTCTGCCAAACTTCAAAAGATAAGTACTTTCAAAACATAATTCAAGAAATTTGAGAATACTGAAGAAATGGATACATTCCTTGACACATATGAATTATCCAAACTGAACCACCAGGCAATGTGGCACACGCCTATAATTTCAGCACTTGAGACACTGAGGCAGTAGGATCTCTGTGAATTGAACATCAGCTTGGGCTGCAAAGTGACCTGAAAGCCATCCTGAACTATACAATGGAACCCTGTCTCAAAAACAAAAAGGGGCAAAAAACAAAAAACACAAACAAAAAAACACACAAAACAATGTTAATCAAAAAGTTGAAAGCTCAGAACAGTCCTAAAGAGGAAACAAAATCGAGGAATTAATAAAACACCTATTATCTGAGAGAAGTCCAGGGTTCATGCCTGACTCTCCTAAGTGGCAGTTAGTACCACTTATAGTTTAAGTGCTACAATCATGTATTGGACACACATACATGTTCCATTCATACTTGAAACCACATGGCAGGAAGACATGAATTACGGCGCTATGATGAATGTGTTAAGGAACATAGATGCAAAAATCCTCCACAAGACAATGGCAAACAGCAGCTAACAAATTAGTAAAAAGGATCACACATCATGACCAAGTAGCCCTCACCCCAAGCATGTAAGGATGGTTCAACATACACAAATCAATTCATCAAGTGATGCAGAAGCAAGTGCAAAAATCACATTGGTCTCAGTAGACACGTAAAAAGAACAGCAAAATCTAAGATCCACTCATGATAAAACCTGGAAGAAAATAGAAATTGAAGGATTTTAACTCATTCTAATAGAAGGCACTGATGACGAACCTCTTGACAATAATCGTATTATGTGAGTAGAAATGGAAAGCCTTTCTTACAAAATCAGCCAAAAGTATGTTCATGATCACTACTCCTGTTCAGTATATTACTTGAAATTTTAGCCTGAGGGATCAACTAGGAGAAAGAAATAAAAGGGACAATTATGGGAAAAGAAGAAGTCAAATTTTCATTACTCACACTTGACAAGACCATTTACATGGAAAATCAAAGAAATTTCCCCAGAAGATTCTGAAAAGTAATCAAATTCAGCAATGTAGGACAATACCAATTCAATACACAAAAACCAACAGGATTCCTGTATACCAATAATGAACACACTGAGAAAGAAATTAAGAAAGCAATACCATTTGAAATAGACTTAAAAAAGAAAACCAAATCCTTAGGAATTCATCTAACCAAGGAAGTGAACATCAAACATAAAAACTACAATATTCTGAAAAATGAGACGAAACAGCACATTAGAAAACATAAACATATCCATTATTCCCGAATATGCAGATCCAATATTGTCAAAATGACTGTACAACCAAAATGACATCAGAAATAAACACAATCCCAAGGAAAACACCACAGCATGCCTCAA
>RJWM01031528.1:0-22307 GCA_004363535.1 Dasyprocta punctata | reverse complement strand
CGATCCAAAATCTACAATAAATACTGTGTAAGGGTAAAAAAGTGCTCAAAGAGCAACAGTAATTGGGAAAGGGAAAAGGAGGAAAGAAGGGAAAAGGAAAAAGACATAAATCTGTATATATGTTTATGTAAGATAACTAAAATGACTATACTGCTGAATGTATTAGTTATTGAGAAAGATCGGTTAATACTCAAATGATCAATTTTACATGTCTATATCTGTTAATGTACACAACCGCGTTGAAAGTAATGATACACAATATTGCAACCATTGTCAAGTTCCTATCATCTTGTTTTGTAAACCTGTGATGTTACTGTTGTGGATTTGCTGTTGTCATTTGTTTGCCTCTTTTGCTTTTTGTCCTTCTTATATGTGTCTTTTTTCTCTTAAATAAAAAATATATAAATAAATGGCACAAGATTTTAACATCTAAAGACATTTTAAACTTTAATAAGCCTATATGTACCTTATAATAAAATATATATTATTCTCCACTAAATCACTTTAGAAGACCGAACTGATGAGAGGGAAACCTATGACCTCGTGGTCCCCTTTCCCTAGGAGAGAGCTCTTGTCTGGCCCCCACCTGTGGCAGAGGACGCGGCCACAGAAGGAACCAGTTTTCAGGGGCTGCCTCGCACTTCCTGCCCCTGCTCACCTGAACAAGGACTCAAGGCACAGATGAGGATTTTGAAACCCTTCAAATTCCTGAGTTAAAAGCAGGAAAAGAAAATAAACAAGTAAAGAATGCCTAAACTCCTAACTTAATTTAGAAAACATTAAAGAAGTTTCCAGGTAAGAAGCAATGGTGTGTTGGCTGTCCTGAGTTGCCCAGCTTCCTGGAGGTGGCCGCCATGGGAAACCGTGGCTTTTTTATGCCACCTATGTGGGAAGTAATGTGTCCCTTGCGTTCACATCTGTTATCACTGAGAGTGCCTCGCACCCTCCTTACGCGGCCTCTGTATAGACAGTCACTCCCTTTACCGCTAAGCACAAGACACTTGCTATCACTTAGACTGTCTGTGTGATGAGGAGAAAGCCTTGTGTTGGGAACTCCTGCTCTTTAATCCAATGGCCCAAGCTTAGCGAGGTACAGAGGCTAAGTCTCATGTTCCCCAAAGCACCCTGCACAGCCTCACGGACGCCAGGCAGACAGCAGATGCTCCGAGATTGATCAGGAGATGGTAAATCTCCACTGGAAAACTTAACTCGGAGTAGGCAGAAAAAGGGCAGATGGATAGTAAAATCACTACAGCATCTTCTGCAGATCAATCTTTACGCAGCAGGACGACTCAGAGACTGCTGCTAAAATACAGGAGAAAGAAAGTCTGACTAGACCACTATTTTCTTTGGGCAAAGATAAAGTAGGGCTCAATCTTGGCACTTGTTCCAATCATTATTTCAGAAACTTACAAAGCAATTCTATAAACTTTCAATAGTAAGATATACAGAATTCCTAGAAATGGCTAATTGCATGTTACTTTTTTAAAAACACATGAAATTGCTAGCCAATAGGAATTTAAGTGTAATTTTACTCTTATTTTATCTTTATTGTTCAAAAAGAAAGCAAAATCATGGTAAGGTATTAAAAAAAACCGTAACAATGAAAACCTCTTAACCTCCTCCTCACTCAGCATCAAATCCCATTACTCCCTCATAACTATGTCCCAGACCTGGCCTCATGGTCACATTATGGTCACGACGTCCCCAGGAGGACTCCAAACTCCTTGCCCTCTGTCCTGAAGGCTGAAACAGAAGCCCAGGCCACTCCCGAGTCAGTACCGGCTTCCCTCCCAGTACACTAATCACGCGTCTGCTCTGCTTCTATCCATGTCCACTGCGTGGCATCTACGCAATCTGCTTCCCTCCCCTCCTGCCCACCTCACTGTTGTAGCGAGAAGTCCCTCACCATCCACTCCTGAGCAACCTGCAGCTCCCTGCTTTCCTGCACTCGAGTCACTTCTCAAACCCCACTGATTACCAACCATATAAACCCTTTGGGAAACAGAGCTACTACATCTATGTCTAACCGCTGACTGTTTCAATTTTTGGTTTTAATGCTACCATGGCTGGGAAATATGTATCCCAATGCTAAATTGATTCTAATGGAAAAAGCATTCGATTTACTAAATCAGAAGACTCATTTTTCGATCCCAAGTAATAATTTAGTATTTGTTTTCATTCTCTGGATGCTTACTTTTTTTTAAGCTTGCTTGGGTTTCATTCTATCATTAGCTAATATCTCAAGCACAATATATAGTTAAGCAAATCACAGATTTTTAAAAAACTGATTTGTATGGATATCCATGAGTATGGCTCAAGTCATCTTCTTGATAATTTCTAAACACTTCTGACCAGCATCTTGTCAGGTGTGACTACCTGGCTTAGTTATGGGTTTTACTCTGTAATAGGACTAACGAAGAGCTCTAAGAATAAAAATAGTGGTGGCAAATCTATGGCACATGTTATTTGTTTTTCTTGTAAGACAAAAGACATTAATGCATGTGATGTTTTTTCTAAACTAAAACCTTAGCATTCAGGTTTAAGTGTGGTGTTGGCACTTTGTGACAAATAAGTGGGTTTTAGGTTGCGGTTTGGGCACTCGGTCCCTAAAAGGTTCACCACCACTGGCCTAGGTGCCTATCAACAGAACGATGAATAAAGACGAAGTGGTACATATACACAAAGGAATATTATTCAGTCACAAAGAAGGACAAAATTTTCTTATCTGCAGGAGAATGGATGGATCTGGAGGTCATTACGTTGAGTAAAATAAGCCAGATTCAGAAAGAGAACTACCATGTGTTCTTGCTATTGTGTGGAATCTAAAAAAATGACATAAAAGCTGAAGGGAGACTATTAGTAGACAAGGGGAAGGAAAGGAAGGGAGAATGTAAAGGACAGTACTGGGGGAACAGATATGATAAAGATACTTTATATAGACTGAAACTCATTATTTGGTAAAATTCACAGCCATTAATAATAAAAGGAAAAACAACTGAATTACAAAAATTATAGTTAAAATGGTAGAAAAACAACAAAGGAGGTACTCTTGAATTTGTTATTTTATAGTAAGAGAAGAAAGATAATGGCCATGATCCTTACCTTTCCATCAAAGAAATGGTGGTTAAACATGTTATAGTGGCAAAAGCTATCCTCCAAATAAAACTGTGAATACCTGCAAAATAATTTATCATGGAGTTACTTGCCTGTCACAGCCACAGAGAGCAAACAAATGTACACTAAACTATATTTTAAACTACACAACCACACTTTAATATGTTTCATCGTTCTATAGTTTTTTGAAATACTTTGTAAAAATTTCAAGGAATTTGTAGCAGTGAGTAATGAGTTCAAATGATTTTTCCAAGCTTAGTAAACCAGAGGTAAAACCATTATAGAGTACTCAGGTATAAACACACAAGCTCCTACAGACCAAAAGGCCATTTCAGTGAGTTATTGACAGATTATTATGCAATTTGACCTTGCAGGGTGTTATGGTTCATACATCGTGTCAACTTGAAAAGTCTAGAAGCTTAAGTAACTCAGCAGCTCTACATCCTGGAGAGTAGAGCACCAGCAGTTACCTGTTCATGGTCAATTTGAGAAGGTCAGAAGTTTAACTGACAGACTCAGCAGGGAGCCAGGGTTCTTACTTTGTAAACATCCTCATCCTGTGCAAAGGAGGGCAAGGGGATTTGTGAATGCTACACCCACCCTGGGGCGGGGGTTGTCCTGTGTACAATATAAGGGAGGAGAAGAGGCTTGTTCTTGCCCCTTTTACTCTGGCTGCTTTTGCTGGTGCTGCCCTGAAGTGTTGCCCCAGTGCCATGCCACCCTGCCTTGGAGCCAGCTGATTATGGACTGAAACCTCCCAAAACTTAAGCTAAATAAACCTTTCCTTCCCTAATTTGGGTGTCAGGTATTTTGTCTCAGCAACGAGTGAACAGTAACTAAGACACAGGGTGTTGGTAATTAAAATATGTCTCTTATGGTTAATAATTTTAAGGTAATCCTAAAACAACATTTCTGCTCAATAGCTGTTAATTATTTCCTTCTGTGGTTAATTTTTTTAAAAAGTATTTGATGCAAAGTTTTTCTTGTTTAATGCAGATTAGTTAAAATATGCTTCTCAATATCAGGGAAAAATAAGTATGAGCATTTTATTTTTACTAAATTATTGAATGAGGGTCATTTACTTACTAAATGAACTATTTTATTCTTCTAACATACTACTTTAAAATGCATTAGCAATGAATGAGAGTACCAGTGTTGGATATTAACATTTTATAAATTTTTGCTAATTTACTCAGCAAAATTCATGCCACATTAGTTTACATTTGTATATATTTGATTATTTACAAGACCAAGTTTTCTGTATTCCTTAGTTACAGCAGTACTATCTGCCTGTTTTCCCTATTTATCTAGCTGGGTCTTAATGTCTTTCTTGCTGACTTCTGAGTTTTTCACACAACACAGAAACCTTTGTGATCGCCGCAGAGATAACTGTGGCTAGTGTATTGTAAGTAATTCACATACGAACTACATCATTGTTCTTGGAATTCATAAACTAGTAGAAAGGTTGAAAATCAGGGACACATCCTGACATGGCTTTTTGAACCCAAATCATGTTGGTGGCTCTTCTCTGCTTACACTGCCACTCTCATCTGTTTCCTTCCAGTCTATAACTAACTGATCGTCCTCCACATTTATTCTTTAGAATATTTCCATTGATGAATTACTAATTTTAATTTTATGAGTTTTGCTATATTAAATAATGAGTACTTAACAGGAAAAAAATACAAAAATAAAGTATTAAATTTTTAATATTTACTGTTTATTAAAAAGCATCAAAATTTTCAACATCAACTGTTTTGTGGTGTACTAAAAAGAACACCACACACAAATTCTTATATGAACTACAATGAACATACAAGTAGTACTTTATCAAAAAAATAATCTTTACTTCAATTATCACACCTAAGGTAGTCTGCACACAAGACAATAGCACATTCCACACACAAATGTCACTTACACTGACAGCACATATGTTTGGCTTCCCTGGGGTTTTTATAGGACATACTTTGCCATCTCAGTGGTCTTGCTGTTTTGTCAGGAGGTTCTTATATTTTACAGTGTATAGTTAACAGGAACATAAAATATCAATAAAATAATGCATTAAATTCTTAATAGGTATTGTGCATTTAGAACAGACATCAACATTTTCATATCAGCTGTGTACTTGCTTACAAAACCTAAAAAGTAACATCAAAAATAAATTCCTATATAAACTACAATGAAAATACCAATAGAATTCTACCACAGAAATGAGCTTTGCTTCAACTGTCACACCCATGCACACATCTCGCTTACACTGACAGCACAAGTGCTTAACTTTCCTTTCCTATGTGGCATTCTTGTCATCTCTCTTCTCTTCCTGTTTTGTCTGGAGTTCCTACTATACTGTGCAACATGAATTTAGCAGGGAAACAACATATCAATAAAATGAAATGTAAACAAATGTAGTAAGTGCTTAGAATAGACATCAACATTTTCACATCAGCTGTTTACTTGCTTATAAAACCAATGTGAACTACAATGTAAATACAAACAAAATAAGCTTTGCTTCAACTGTCAAACCCAAGGCACATGACAACTGTATGTTCCATATACAAGTATCTCTTACACTGACAGCATGTATGATTTGTATTCCTGTCCTTCTAAGTATAGGGCACAGTTGACATCTTTTTTGTTTTCCTATTGTCAAGGTCTTTGTGATGCTGTGCCTGCCTGTTCACCTGTCAGCTCACCAGTGTGCTCCATAATTTTTTGCGTAGTTTCCAGAAACATTTTGTTTCTCCTCTCCTATAAATGATCTCCAGTCCCAATCCTCTAAGAAGATATGCACTTGTTATTTTCTTTGTAAACTATTTGTGCTGCACATATTTTAGGATCAAGTAAAACACAATCATTGGCCAATTCTTTGTGTTTCAAGTGACATCACAGTTGCTGCATAACTAATCAAAAGCATCTACACCCACCAGGCATGGTGGCACATGCCTGTAAACCCAGCACTCAGGAGGCTGAGGCAGGAGGACTACCACAAGTACGAGGCCAGCCTGAGCTAAGTAATGAGTTCAAGGCCAGCCTGAATTACATAGTGAGATCCTGTCTCAAAAAATCTACTTCACCTTTGGTTTTGCTGTTGAAAGTCTCCACCTCAGGCTTCTGTTTTGTGGAGGTTTCCCTGTCAGTATTTCCAATCATGATGAAATGGTGACATCAGCAGGGTCAGTTTGTTTTTCTTTGCCATATATGAGGCCAATGTCCTTCTGAAATCCAAAGACTATACTATACAATTTTCTGTTTTGAAATTGCAACATTTCATTTGAAATTTCTGCTTTGTTCCTGCTTGTAGTTCCTATGCTGGTCAACTTGCACTCTTGTTACCAAATGGAAACTGGTAAACTAACTGTCAAATGTCACATTCAGTTAGTTTGGAAGATGGTAGCAACAAGTCTGTTCACAACATCATTCGGTTTATTATAATACAAACAAGGATCTGATGATTGAGTTCCAGGATAGATGTCTAAATTGAAAGCATAAGTCTTCACATTTACAAGAGCATAAATTTTTATGCCATATTCTGATCCAGCACTTTTCCATAAGTCTTTTACATGCCTGCAATCACCATGAGAACATGAGAAATCCCTGCTAAGTATAGCAGACACATGAATGCCTTCAGTTCAGCTACTGATGTCATAATAAATACATTTTTTAGTATGGCCACTGGCACATACCAAGTTTTCCTTGCATTTCAGCCTCTGTCTATTGTAGCATTTGTCTGTTACAATTTTCAACACTGAATGGCAGTCCTGGCATTCTGTCTAATATGTTTCACCCCAGCCAAGACCTTCACTATATTTTTGGACCTAGTTCTAACACTGGATCATTCCATTTGGTTTTGTGGCCATTTTGCAACATTTCAACTAGTTAAGTATATACTCAGATTGCTGCTTTCTTCATAATCTGAATCAAGGTCTGCATTCCCTGAGTCTGCATCAGTAGATTTTTGCCCCATTTCACTGTCACAGGAACTTTGGCTCACATGACCAACATCAAGTTGTTGTCATAGTTGTCAATGTCGTTGTCATCATCATCACCATACACCCACACTACTCTTCTGTTATGAAAGCAGGTATTTTACCATAATGGATCACCTTCATCATTCATGCATGAATAATCTGATGATTCACTTTTGATCTCCTCCAAAACTTGTAAATCTGGTTTTTCATGTGCCATTGTACTGACTTGGTCTACTTCTACAAGAAAAATCAAAAGAAAATGTTTTAACAAATCCTGAAGTAGTGTGGGTCTACTGGACCCTCTGTGATGCTTGGGTAAACATAAGTAAAACCAGTTACACAGAGGATAAGGTGGTGAAAAATCTTGTTTTGCCACTTTTCCACATGTGCATACACCTTGCTATTCATCATAACAAGTGGGTAAATACAGAGATTGCTTCCCGTATCCCTGAGGGAAAGGTACTGAGATGTATAGCAAGCTGCTATTATGCTTAAGTACAAATTTGCAGTAGAAAAGTAAGGAATGAGTCCATTGGAAACAATCTTTTGTTCCTATTAATATACAAGCATCCCTGGCTCTCCTTATCCTCTTATACTGCACAAGCTCTATGGTCAAACTCTGGGTCCCTCACTTAAATACTACCTAGTCTTAAAAAGCCACTTAATCTTTTTAAACCTCTGTTTCTTCATCTATAAAATGGGAAAAGTAATTTCTCTTAGGACTTCACAGAATAAATGTAATAGTGCATGTGAAGTGCTTTATACAAGACCAGTGATAAAGCATATACTAAAATGTTAAGTGCCAGTTTTGGGGCACAGTTATAATGTAGAAATGCATTCATGAGATGGTAAATTTATAGATATTTCATGATCAATTAGAGGACTCTGACCAAGTTGCTGTTCTGCTGTCTCTGGTAAATTCAATTGACCATGACAATGTCAGAGCAATTCCCTATCTTAAGGTACTGTGGGCTGACCTGTGCTCATTCAGTAAAAGCTCCCTGCTCCCCCCGCAGCATCCCTATATTATGGTCATGTCCTTAACCACTCTCATTCAGTCAAGGCTCTCTCCCCAACAATTCCTGTATTATGGTAATGCCCTTAAGTATACTCATTCAGTGTGCTGGTACTATTTGGACAATTGACTGCGGGTGTCTTGTGCTCTGGGTGACTGATTTGGATATGCTGTGGATTGTCATCCCCAAATCAGTCACCCAGAGCACAAGACACCAGCATTCAATTGTCCAAATAGTACCAGCACACAGAATGTCCAAATAGTACCAGCACACAAATAGTACCCTGGTTCACAGAATGTTTCTATTGTTTCAAAGACTAGCCTGTCTGTCAATATATGATTCAATGTATGTAACCAATCATGTAACAATTGGTCACTTGCTTTGTACCTCCCACTTCTAATTTTATATAGACTAAACTTTCTGATTTGGGGTGGTTGCTTAGGAGGAATTGTCCCTGCAACAGTCCACTGGTGTAATGATTAAATGCTGCCTCCTTATCTCCTTGGTGCAGTCCTTGTGGTTTGGTTTGGCTTGGCTTGGGAAACTTCCTGCAACATCAGCACTACCATTATTACAGAACTGTTTATGTTCACCAAAACACAATCTAAATTTATTTCCTCTTATTCTGTGGAGATGGAAGAAAAGCCATTTCCTATTCTTGGCACAGTATCTTTTAGTATCATTTAAGATACTGGTAGCACATCTGCTGATTTTATAAAACATTAATTTGCACTGAAGAGAAAAGCAAAAGTCTTGGATAACTAGAACTATTTAAACCATCTAATGTAAACTAATGAACATTCCAAAAGCTGTGGAACAATGTCAATTACCATTGATAAACAAATATATCTTCCTATTTAAATTTCAAATAACATTTTTATTTTTGTTTTTCCAAATCCATTTTATTTCAAAGAGAAAAAAACAAAACAAAATTTCAAAACACATTAATCAGGGAGCAACAATGGTACATATGCTGTGGATTGTCATCCCCAAATCAGTCACCCAGAGCACAAGACACCCGCATTCAATTGTCTAAATAGTACCAGCACAAATCTTTCTCTTCAATGAACTCAAAGAAATCAATTCAAATAACTAATTTTTTAAAAGTACATCAATACCAGTACAGCTGTGGGTCAGCTATCATTTGAGGGTATTTTGAGCAAAGGAAAATGTTAACCCCTGTTAGTTTAACTTTTTTTTCTTTTTTCAAGACAGTACATAGCCAAGTAGTCCAGACTGGCCTCAAACTTGCAGCGATCCTTCTGCCTCACCCTCCTCAGTGCTGGGATTATAGGCATGCACTACCATGCCTGTCCTGCTTGTTTAACCTCCAAATTTTCAGTTTCACAAAGACACAAAAGTCATTTTTGAAAATTAAAAAAGAAAATCTGATTTACATAAAATTCAGCATACTACATCTGTCCAAAACACTGGGCAGCAGTATGCAGGGGCAGAGACAAAAAAAAAAAAAAAAGCCAAGATTTCGGTTCTAAATTCCCATCAAATACAAACAAGGGAGCATAATTATTCATACATTAAATTATGAAAAACACTCAACATTGCCTTCTTAAAACAAAATCGGCTACAAAGAATTATTCTCTCCATTGAATAAGGCAAACGAAACCAATCAGAAAAACACGTACTTGAAAACTGCTCAAAAGGACATTCATTTAATTTGGCCATTCATTCTCTTTAAATCAGAGTCAGTTATCAAGTGTGAAACTTGTTCTATCCACAGGAAATGTAATCAAGAGCTGAATAAAATTAGTTCATAAAATGAACTTAAGAAATTCATTTTTCGATATAACTTTATTTGGATAATAGTTTGCCAAATACAGTTTCACATCTTTCATGCTAAAATTAGCGCCTATAGAAATCCATCTTAGCAAATGTTAATGTCACATCGCATACCCCCTGAAATGGGTATTTATAGCACATCTGCAGAGCACTGAAGCTGAGGCAGTTCTGCCACCTTGGAGAGACCTTTAACAGGGTAACGAGAAACCAACAGCAATGTGCCAAAAGTAACCGCTCACTGCCACACTATGCCACATCAGAAGTCTCTCCCAGCCTTCACTGTAGCCTCTGTGAGAAATCCAAACTGCCCACACCAGCCACCGTACTGTAAATACACGCAACAGACCACATTTACTCTGCCTACTGATGTTCTCTCAACACCTTATGCTGAGCTTCTGCAACCCTGACACTAGGTAAGACCATGCTACCGAAGAAACTGAGGTACGATGTCAAGAGAACACCATCCACTTTCGTCTGCAACAAAGAAGTTCGCAGTTGTGAAAAGTAAAGTCTTCATATGCAGCAGTCACCTACTATCATAGGAAATACGTTCCCAGAGCCCCAGAAATTAAAAAAGACCTAAAAACAAATGAAAAACAGCTCATCTTCAAGGACTGGAAGACAACATGAAGATGGCAAAAATCCCCAAACTAGTATAAAAATTCAATGCAATTCCTATAAGAATCTCAGCTGGGTTTTTTTTTTTTTTTATAGAAATTGATAAGCTGATCCTAGAATTCACATGGAAATGCAAGAAACCCAGAGCAGCCAAAATGATCTTCAAAAGGAAGAACAAAGTTGTAAGATTCAAGACTTCCCAATTTCAAATTTCACTATAAAGTAACAGTAATCAAGACTACCATTAAGGATAGACATAGATCAATGAAATGGAACTGACAGTCCTGAAATAACCCTCACATTCATGGTCACTTGGCTTTCAATAGAGTACCATGACAATTAAATGGGAAAAAGAAATAGTCTTTTCAATAGACTACAGCAGTAAGATAGCCATGTTTAAAAGAATTAATCTGGACTCCTAGATCTCATACCACATATAGAAATTAGCTCAATCCTGGCATGTTGGCACATGCCTATAATGCCAGCACTCTGAGGCTGAGTCACAAGGATTCCAAGATTTGGGCAATTGAGGGAGATCTCATCTCAAAATAGAAAACAAAAGGGCTGGTGACATAGCTCAGTGCAAAGGCCTTGGATTCAAGTCCTATTACCAAAAAAGAAAAAAGAAAATGAAAAAAGAAAAGAAAAGAAAGAAAGAAGTTCAAAATAGATCAAAGGCCTAAATATAAGAGCAAAAATTGCAAAATTTTTAGGAAAAAACAGATGTAAATACTTATAACCATGGACTAGGCAATCATTTCTTAGATATGACATCTAAAATACACACAACCAAAAGAAAAGAGAAAAACTGGACTCATTAAAAGTGAAAAGAAAATTCACAGAATGGGAGAAAATATTTGCAAATCATACATCTGATAAAGGTGTACCATCCAGACAATATTAAGACTTCTCAAAAAACAAACAAACAAACAAACAAACAAAACACAATTCCCTCAATTCAATAATAAAAAGACAGCCATTTTAAAAATGGGAAAAGGAGAAGACAACTAGCCTGCCTTCCTGGTGAGTGGTGTGAGCGGTGCGGACTCCAGAAGAGAAAGATCCGTGCCTCCCAAGAACCCACCATGTTGGGTCATGGATGATCCAACCAGAAGACACCTAGCCTGCCTTCCTGGTGAGTGGCACAACTGGCATCAACTCCAGGAAGAGAAAGATCCATGCCTCCTGTGCGCCTGTAATCCCAGCACTTGGGAGGCTGAGGCAGGAGGATCATTGTGAGTTCAAGACCAGCCTGGGCTACAAAATGAGCTCACGGCCAGCCTGAACTGCATAGCAAGACCCTGTCTCAAGAAGACAAAAAATAAATAAATAAAATTAAAATGGGCAGATAATTGAATAAATGTTTCTCTAAAAAGGTAAAGAAATGGCCCAAAAACACATGAAAAGATGCTTAACATCCTTAGTCACTGGGGAAATCCAAAATAAAACCACAATGACCTATCACTTCAAAAAGACAGATAGTAGTAAGTGTTTACAAGGACATAGAAAAAATTAGAACCTGTGTCCATTCCTGGGGGAATATAATGTGGTGTGGGCCTCTTGGGAAACAGTATGGCAGTTCCTCAAGGGATGTTGAAGCCCTAAGCACCAGCACTTCAGAATGTGACCATCTGGAGACAGGGATTTCTTTAGAGATGATTAAAGTAAAACAAGGCTATGTTAAACCCTACTCCAATGTGAATGGTGTCTTTATAAAACAAAACATGGACATACACAGACACCAGGGAAGTATGAGTGTGTACAAAAAGCATCACGGGGAGACAGTGACACAGCAGATGATGGACAGAGGGCTGAAGAGAAACCAAACCGCTGACACCTTCATCACACCTCCAGCAGCCAGAACCGTGAGAATATAAACTGCTGTTTAAGCCACGCAGCCTTGGAATTCTGTCACTGCAGTCCTAGGAAACTAACACAATATCCAAGCAATCTGAAAACATGTCTATTTACATAAACATTATAAAACTTATACACAAATGTTCACAGCACCATTACTCGTAATAGCCAAAAAAGTACAAGTAACCAGATGTCTGCCAACTAATGAATGCCTGTTTTAGTCAGCTTCGTGTGACTACAGTGCCATATCTGAGGCAGCTGACTTCATACAGAAAAAAGGCTTAGCTGGCTCACAGTTTAGGAGGCTGAGTCCAAATGGAACACTACTGCCTCGGTGGCCACCTCTTGACTCCCACAAGATGGCACAGATGGCAAAGGTAGCTGTGTATGCAGAGTAGGTGAGCAATTACATCTTGAACCAGAAGCAGACAGACAGAAAATGGGGCCAAACTCCAGGTTGGTAAAAATACTCCAGTGAAAACCACCTCCCCAGGGCACACACCCACTAAGGACCACCCATGAAGCCCGCTCTCCTAGCGGTCCACTCCCTCCCAGTAGCAGATGTCAGTTTACTATGCGAGCACTGTTAACCAGGAAGGAGTGCGTCACAGGTCAAGCCCGTGAGTAAGGAGTGAGAAAGTGGAGGTAATCTGACAAGTGTAGTTGCTTTTTTAGGTAGAATAAAGTAGACTTGAACACATAAAGAAAAATTACAAAAGCTATGCTTTTTTAACATGACATGTTACACTTTAAAAATTTGTTTGCCTTATCTTTAAGGAGAGAAAGCATATTTAATTACACAGATTTTCTCCGACAAATATTGGAATATTAGCCCAATAGACTCTATTAGATCTAAACACAAAGACACACAAAGCCCAATTCCTTTAATGCGTTCAAAATCACAGTGTCCTATAAAGTTACAGTGAACTCCTGGAATTCAAACAACCTCGGAAACTAGAAAGAATGTTTCAGTGCCACAGAAGTACACAGACAGTAGATGGAAGACATGCTGTGTGTCACAAATCTGAGGTCCGCAGCTCGTGCCAGCGAGGTCTCACATGCTCCGCACCAGGTTGTCTGCACAACCCCTCTGCCCGCCCAGCACTGCTTCCCCTGTCAGCCACTCCCTTCACCTCAGGCTGCACCAGGGAAACAGTATATGCATCACCTGGTCAAATACGTTTTTAAAATGCCTTTCCACACTTTAAAAATTTGATGGTGAAACAAAGTCCTAGAAATCTGACTAACCATGGGGCAGTTCAGTGTATCTCTGAAACTTCATTCAGTAGGAATTAGTTCATCCTGAAGTTGTAAGCCACAGGCAACTAGATACAGTGCACAGAGAAAAATCAAGGAAGAGAAATCAATTGTCTTCCTACTTGAAATACAAAAGATTACCCATTGTTTATATGACTAAAAAGGTGCTTTATAGCCAATTTGTACTTCTAAATGTTAATTAAAATTTATGACAGATTATAAGCAGTTAAGAAGAGAAAACCAAAAACAGGGAACAATGACGAATAATTATTATAGTTCATAAACCTACCGAAAATCAATATCCAGTAAAAGGCTTTTAAGGTTAGACTTCTTGTCACCAGATGCTGTCAGTCCAATCAGCTCATGCAACCTAAAGCAATTAGTAAAAACAAATTTAGTGAGAAGTTGAAAAAGCTATACACAATAAGCAAACGAACAATGAAACCCATCTGTGTTCTTCTGTGACCTCTGATATTTCAGTGAAACCTCGAAGAGAATTTGGCAGGTTTAACCAAGATCTCAGTTTTGCAATTATTTTAAAGGGCCACACTTATCTGAAACAGAGAGGTCTAAGGTCACAGACAATTTATGCATTGAATCAGAAAGCATCTCCTCTCATACACCAGGGAGAAATCTCATCAATGGAATACGGGCTGCAAATTCCGCAAGAGAGGGAGCAGCCTTCCCACGTCCTGTGAATTCTGGCACATCCCACTGTACACTGCACACAATATAAAACTACTTCACAAAGTTTTTCCACAGTTTAAATAGCACTGAAAGGAAAAAAAACTGTTTTAAACCTTCAGAACACACCTTGGTGTGCCAACACATAGCACCCTTCTGAAGCCCAGGGTGGAGAGGAGGCCGACCAAGAACTGACAGGTCCTGTCCGCAAACAGGTACTGGGCATTGGTCTTCTTGTTTTCCAGAGGATAAAGGAGCTGGCTGGGCCTCCTTAACTGGGTGACAGAAACGTCGCCCACTACCTGATGCTCTCGGTGCTCTCCCCAGTCATCTGGTAGCAGCAACTGCTGACAGCTTTGACAGAACTTTCTCTGAGTCAAGGGCAACTGGATGAACCTCAAGTACCTTCAAGACACAATGAAACACAGAGTAGGATATTTTAACTTTGTTGTTTTAACAACAGTGTATCTTTGCTATTTTTAGCATCCAAAAAGTAGTCATACTTCCGAAAGGGTACTGCATAAAGCAGCAAAGGTAAGAAAGATCTGTAGAATGTTGGCTAGAATTTATGTCTGGCTGTATAACTACAAAGTGGAAGAGAATCAGCAATTTCATAAGAATTGAGATGCTTCAATTTAGTCACTGAATGAAGATCAATATCCGTTTAAAATGTGAATATAATATATTACTCTGACAACTTAGTAGTAATGGCAACTACTATCACATTTAAATTTATTGACTAATCCATGTGTTCTAACTCTGAAGTGTTAAACAGTCTGGCTCCATTGACAGTCATTTTAAAATGAGAAATTAAGATCATTCTTCAAGTTCTTATGGCATACTTAGCAAGAAAAATTACCTACTAAAAGGAAAGATGTTTCTACAGAGCTCCTCTGCTCCTAGCCAAGCGGATAGAGGCTGACGTAAATTCACCACCAAACTCCAGGACAATATTCAAAGCCATGAAACACTGTTGGGTATCCTGCTTGGTTTCTTTAAGCCACCCTGACACCTCATTTCAAAGCCACCATTTCTTTTTTCTTTTTTTTTCACTTTATTAGAGAGTTTTTGCTTTGTTTTATTTTTTGTTTGTTTAACACAAGGTCTCACTATATGGGGATGCAGCTCAGTGGAAATGTCTGGGTTAACTCCAGTGCCATGAACAAAAACAAAAACTGCTGATTTTGTATGTGTGACACCAGCTATAAAATCAGAGTAAAACAAACAAAAAAAAAAAGAAAGTAAAACAAAAGAAAAAAAGAAAGCAGAGTAAAACAGAAAAGAAAAAGAAGCTCACTGAGGACTACAAAGGATCAAATGTCTACTAAGTCCTAAATAGCTTCTTTTTCTGTTTTGTTTTGTTTTGTTTTTGTTGGTAGTGCTGGGGACTGAACCATGGGGCTTTCTATTACTGAGCTACATTCCCACCCCTTTTAAAAACACTGTCTCACTATTTGCCCAGGCTGGCCTTGAATGTACAATCTTCCCGCCTCAGTCTCCTACGTAACTGAGATCCCAAGCATGCAGCACCATCCCTAGCTTAAATCTAACAATGCTGAATAGTGTAATAAAGATTCTCATAGTTTGACAAGAGTCCAAAAATTTCAGAACATAAAGTTGTGAAATGCAATATAAAAACTGTAAACTTAACAAGGAATTAAGTTGTGCATTAGTACTTTTCCTGTCTAAGCACAGTTTTACTTCAGAGCACCCATGGCCGTGACGAACAGGACATTCAAAGTGGCTACAGCAAGAAATCAGCCACAGGGCCAGGAATTGAAATATTTCTATTTCTATAATGACTGATCTTTTGACAACTTTAGCTAGAAAGAAAAGAGAAGAGGGATATTAGAAGAAGCCGCCTAGTAATTCAAAGCAAGAATGTCAGGAAGCAAAGGACCCTAAGACATGAAATGAAAGTGGGAAGAATCAACAGATACTTCATCAACTGAAACACTGAATTTAGTACAATTCCTGTTATCGCTAAATGTTCAGTACTGAAGATGTCCACACCTCGCCTCAACAGAGTAACAGAGGCCAGATTTACCCTCCTGATCCTGAAAATAATTTTTAAACAGAAAAAATACATGAAACAACACTTCGAAGATACTGGACAACTGGTCACTGGAAACAGTGACCCCGAAGGGAAGGGAAGAGGCGAAGCCCTATCCAGCTGGGAAGGGCCCACAGCTCAGCAACCTATGAGACAGTGGGGGACGGGGATCCTCAGTCACAACTCCCGGGCAGGCCTAGAGCACAGCCAGAGTACACGGAGGGAGGGCAGAAACCTGCACATCAGAGGGGAGGGGGAGGGGGAGGGGAGGGCACACCCCAAGATCTGCAACAACTCCCTCACTGGAACAAAGATGGCTCCGTCCTGCCTGCTGCAGAATGGCAAGGCAAGCCTTCAGCAGCAGGCCACACAGGTCACAGAGCCCGCGCCGGCTCCATCGCGCCGACTCTGTTGTGACAGCCCAAGAGCAACCACAGAGCAAGGGCAAAGGAACAGACGGGGCCAGGGCCAGCCTGCAGGCAGAGGTTTGCTAGAATCTGTCAAAGAGCTTCAAAACCACAGCCAAGCACCTAAACAGGGGCTCAGAACCAAGTTCAAAATGCACAAAAGAACACTGTCCAAGTATAGAACAGAGCAAAATTTAGACTGCCAGCATCCAATCACATATTTATTACTAGGTAGGCAAAGAAACAGTAAAACCTGACCGTGATGATGACAAAAAAAAAAAAAAAAAACCCAAACCAACAAGAAATGACAGAGGAAGATGATGTAATTATTAAGAGAGACATTAAAGCCACTTATAACTATAGTCCATCTGCTGAAGACAGAAGAACCATATGTGTGGCATGCATTTGTAATCCCAGCCATTCCAGAGGCTGAGGCAGGAGGATCCCAAGTTTGAACCCAGCCTGAATAACTTAAGGCCCTGTCTCAAAATAAAAATACAGTTGTGGACAGAACTCAATGGGATTCAGTAAGGAGGAGGAAAAAGATGAAGAAGGGGAGGAGGACAATGATGAGGAAAAGAAGGTCTGTGAGGATGAGGACAACAAGAAGGAGAAGCACGAACCTGTGAAGTAAAGACAGGGAGAGCTGAGGGTAGAGACCGCTGACAGATTATATGCTTTCACGAGTCCCTGGGTTCAATCCTCGGCAAGACGGGGGTAGGAAGGATGGGACCATGTGGGAGGGAAAATATGCAAGAGAAAGATGACCCACATCAAACCTATAAAATTTTTTTTTAATTCTCTGAGATGAAAAGCATCACACGCAGTATTAAGAGCAGTTTAAAGACTACAGAAAAAAAGATCAGTAAACCTGAAGCTATCCTAAGTGAAACAGCAAGGCCTCGACATGTATGAATGCAGTCCCTCCAGTGGGGAAAGGAGACAGAAAATCTTGACAATGGAGAAATTTTTCAAAATTACATCTAAAGATTGAAGAAGCTGAGAACCACAAGCACAAGAAATATGAGGGAAAACGAGATACATTATAAAGTGTTTCAAAATCACCAATAAACAGAAAATCTGAGCTGGGCATGATAGCATACAACTGGAATCCCAGAACTTGGGAGGCTGAGGCTGGAGGATTGCCACAAGTTCAAGGCCAGCCTAAGCTCCACTGAGACTGTTTCAAAAAAAAAGAAGGAAAGAAGGAAGGAAGGAAGGAAGGAAGAAAGGAAGGAAGGAAGGAAGGAAAAAGAAAAAAGAAAAAAGAAATGAAAAGAAAAGAAAAAGAAAAAGAAAAAAATGTACAGAGGAATAAAAGGAAAGACTAACATCGTTTCCCACTGAAAACAATACAAAAAGAAAGCAGAGCAATACTACATCTACATCATTCTCCCAACAATCTGAAAAGGGGTGGACACTTTCCAATGCCCTAAACAATGACAGCATTACCCACTACCAAGGCCAGAATGGGGGAAAAGTTTACAAGAAAATCACACCTCTATATACCTCATAAACACAAACTAAATAGTAAAACAAAACCAGCAACGCATTAAAAATACTGGGCCATGACCAACTATACTCTATCTTAGGAATGCAGGCTGCTTTAACGATTCAATTCAACCAATGGGGTCACCATATTAATAATTTTAAAACAATCATCCTACCTGATGCAGAAGAAAAGGTGATAAAGATCCTTAAAATACAGGGTTAGTCTTATAAAGGTGACTAAGAAAAACCCGTGGCTAGCAGCACACAGAGGAAAGACTGTCCCCTCAAATGGGGACAAAGCAACAAGGTCTATTTGTACTGTCTCAATATCAACCAGCACACCTAGCTAGCTTAGTAAGATGAGATAAAGAAATAAAAGGCCTAGATTGGAAATGAAACATTAAAACTTCTCTAGTCACAGACAACATGATAAAGTCCTAATCCTAGAAATCTTCAAAAAGAGCTGCTGGAAATAATAGTAAACTTATCATGATTTTAAAATTTAAAAAAAATCAATATGTCAAACCAGCTATATTGTTATACATTAGTAACAATCAGAAACTGAAATTTTAAAATATTTTATTTTTGGTACTGGGAATTGAACTCAGAACCTTGCATTTGTCAGGCAGGCACTTGTGCCACTGAGCTATATCCCCACCCCAAGAACAAGATTTAAAATATCATCAAAATACATGAGCTGGGTGTGATGGCGCATGCTTTTAATCCCAGCACTCAGAAGGCTGAGGCAGGAGGATCCTTGTGAGGTGGAGACCAGCCTGGGCTACAAAGTGAGTTCAAGGCCAGCCTGAACTGTATAGTGAGACCCTGTCTCAAAAAATAGGGCTGAGGATTTAGCTCAGTGGCCTAAGTACCTGCCTGGCAGGCGTAAGGTTGTGAGTTTGATCCCTGGTACCAAAAAAAAAAAAAAAAAAAACCAAAACAACAACAGCAAAAATATACATATATATGTGACATAATAGCTAGGCATAGTGGTGTATGCCTGAATTCTAGCACTTAGGCAGCTGAAGGCACAAAGATTCCAAGTTTTAGCTTACACTGGTCAGTTTAGCAACTTAGTGAGACTCTGTCTCAAAATAAAAAATAAACAAAGGGCTAGGGACATAGCTTCATGTAAAGGCCCTGAGCTTAATCCGACTGCCCTCCACATAGTGCTACATCAAAGAGAATAAGGATTTTAATGAACTAAAAAAGTCCCGAATTTTTAAAATATATTTTTTCATACTGACACAAAAACCAACTGCTGGGCTTAGTGGTGCACACCTGTAACCCTATCCACTCAGGAGACTGAGGCAGGAAGATCACGAGTTTTGCCTGAGCCTGAGCAACTGGGAGAAACTCTGACTCAAGGTTTCTAAAAATGTTTAAAAGGCTGGGGATGTATCTCAGTGCAAGACCCTGGTTCAACCCCAAGTACTCTGAAAACAGAAAACAAAACAAAGAACCCAAAACAATGACCCCCATAAACCAAGTGCAGAAGCTGCTGGAATACCAAATCACTATTCTGAAAACTGGTTAAAAAGAATAGGGAGGGTGGCGCCTCAGTGGTAGAGTGAGTGCTTAGCATGCATGAGGCCCTGGGTTCAACTTCTAACATGGTAGAAAATTTTTAATAAAAGGACAAGAAGGGAAAAATTAAATATCCTGTCTCTCCCTCTATGAACTGTAACAAGGCAAGCCAACAGTCAATGAAACAAAGTTCTTCTTTATAGAAGAACTACTGCTCATAAATATATAAACGATGATTGGATTTTGTAACCCTTTATAACCTGCAGGATATGATCATCAATTACTGATAAACCACTGGGCCAAAGGCTGCTAAGGGAACTGCATAATAGACGGGTCAGGCTGGCTAACACGCAAACCCATGATTAATCTCAACATCACAGAAAGGGAACGATTAGATGATATCTACCTTTTGATGTTATGCAAAAAGAAGTGAAGATAGGAAGATAAATTCTGAAGAATCAGTCAGAAGAGCTGGCTGTGACTACTTGCAGGGAGGGGAGAATGCCAGGGTGGAAACACGGGTCTTAGCTCTTCTTCGTAAGACCTCACAGCTATTTGCTTCTACTGCTACAGATAGACTTAATTGAAATATAATCACACACAAAAAAAAAGAAATATAATTCACATGCTGTGTACAACTCACATTTAAAAACTTCAGGGGATGTTGGTATACTCACAAATTCGTGCCCCACTGTCACATTCTACTTTGGTAGAAAGAGCACGAGAACGTGAAGCATTAAGGATTACATGATGCTCCCACTTATTCATATTTCCTGCACATACCCTGGGGGGACAGGAAATTCATTCTGCTGCATGGCTCAGCTTGATTCACAAATTGCAGGCTAGCATTTTGAAATGTCATTTTTATTGATCTCCATTTGATGTTTTCATTTGCCTTTCTTGGAGAACACAAATTATGTTTATGGCATTTCTCTAATAGCAGACCTTGAAAATCTAAGTTTAAATGAGCTTTGAAAAAAACATAACCAAATGAAATATCAGCTAAACAAAATTATCTGGATATACATAAATTAACACTGATTTTAGCATTCAAATTTATCTTCCTTGAGACTCCATAGGTCACAATAAGGGTGAAAACATCTACATAATAGAAGATTAACACCTTTCAGAGCATAACAGGCAGCTAAAACCTATAAGGAAAAGTAAATTCCAAGGACAGAATGTAAATCTGCCAGCTGCACACCTATGAAACGTAAAGCATGGTTCAAAGAGCGAGATTAGAAAAATGAGTATCAAAGCCCATTCTGTGAACTGGGAACTGTGCAGTGCTGGCAATCCCATGATAAAGACTGGAAACAAAGGTTAATTTATCTTGCTAGCTACCAACATTCCTTTCTGACAATTTCAAAAATAGATTAGTCAATGAAAAGCAAGAATTACTCTATAATACAACATGAAGTTTGCTTTATAGAATAGGAATGAAGTTTAAATGTGGTTTAATATTTTTGAATCAGTAGTACTTTAATACAGCTGTCTTTTCTTGCTGAGACAAAATACCTGGCACCCAAAGTTAAAGGGGTAAAGGTTTTTTTAGCTCAGAGTTTGTGGAGGTTTCAGTCCATTGTTGGCTGGCTCCAAGGCAGGGCAGCACATGGTGGAGGGGCAACAGTTCATGGAGGTGGACGACAGTAAAAGCAATTAAGAGGAAGGAAGGAGAGAGAGCAAGACAAGCCTCTTTCTGTTCCTTACATAGTGCCCAGTCTACCACGATTAGGGCAGTGCCAATCCAATCAGTGGACTGATCCAGCAATCACCCACCCTTATTCCCAGCATTGGACCATGAATCAATCACAAACTCGATTCAGCCACCTATGAAAAGCCTGCCCCCTCCCACCAACTGTGTGCGGCTTTGAAGAGACATCTATACACAAACCATAACACCAGCTAACCTTTTTCTAAACACAGCTAACTTATAAATGAGTTGTATAAAATTAAATTACCCACAATTTAGGAAGCAATTATAATCTTCAGTAAAAGTACATCATCCTTAGATTGATTTATGTTTTTTTTTTTTTTTTTTTTGAGATTAGGTCTTGCTATGCCATTCAGGCTGGCCTTCAACTCACTATATACCTCAGGATGGCCTTGAACTCAGTGATCCACCTGCCTCAGCCTCATAAGTGCTGGGATTATAGGCTGTGCTATCAGGCCCAGCCTTAGTCAAATTTATACAAAAGAAGAATGTAGTCTCAAACTGAAGACACATTTAGAAGAACAGGTAATTTACCAAGTCTTTGGCTTTAAAAAGCCAACATTTCAATAGGTATTATCTATTGTAGTACTTTAAACTTCTAGAGGAATGACTGGTTTAAAACTTTTACTTTACACAAAGCATGTAAGAAAGGCTGGAGGTTGGGTGTGGTGGTGGCTGAGGCAGGAGGATCACTGCAAGTCTGAGGTCAGCCTGCAGTATGGAGTTCAATGCAAGCCTGAACTGCATAGTGAAACCCTGTCTCAAAAAGCCTGTGGGGGAGGAGGAGGAACAAGCACGCAT